>CM076582.1:167674478-167895428 GCA_034641835.2 Pinus albicaulis | reverse complement strand
TCGGCGTAATGGACCCTTTGGAATCTTTGGGTGAACCTCAACTTTGGGTTGAGGGATGTGTAAGGGGCCACTGGGTGTCGAAAGAGGCTCTGTAGAACTTGAAGATGGAGGCTCGGGAGCAGACTGAGCAGGAGGCTTGGGGTACTGGCGAGACCGAGTTTGAAGGTGAAGGTCGACGGAAGGGGAAGGATCGGAGCGCATCATAAGGATCTGGTAATCAGAGGAACCAGAAATGGACGAGGGGGTGGCTACATGGCTGTCTGGGGGTTGGGTAGCCACGAATCCTTGTTGAGGGAAAGGACGCGGAACACACCACGTGGTGGCCACATTTAGGGGAGGAGCGGAGGGAGGCGTGTTGTCCGCGCAATGTGGCTTGGAGACTCCCAAGGACCTGCCGCATCCGGTAAGAGAGGACAATCGTGAGTGTAGTGGGATCAGAACACCGCAAACACGAATGTGGCTTGCTAGGCGGGCGGCTCCGTCCCCGCCCGGGTGGACGCCCCGAGGGCCGGGTTGCTAGTGTTAGGGTCCATGTGTTCGTCGAATTGGGTCCTCGGTTACCGGGGCAGATGGGTTCTGTTGCCCCCGCCGCCTTTTCGAGAAGAAGGGGATGAATCGCACCCCCGCCGTGCAAATACTTGCCCCGGAGGGGGTTGTATGTGCTGTTGCAGGTTGTGAGGAGGCAAGGGAGGCGGAAGCGCATATGCTGGATGAGCTGGCGCACCAGGCTGTGAATAAAAGTAAGGGTTGGGTTGGGCGACATTGAGGTAAGCAGGAGGTTGGGCAAAAGTAGGAGGCATGCCGTATCCTGGATACATGTTGCCGGGAGGGGGAAGATTGCTTGAGGTGCTGGCCCCTCCCTGAGGGAGACCATGGCTCATAGGAGGGTGAGCAGATGGGTGGGAAAGAGATCCAAAAATACCGTCGGCGGAATGAGATGCCCCCGGGGTGTTAGCGCCACCGGGCCTGGGGATGTCAGGCAGAACGGTATAAACATAACCCGATTGAGCGTAGATCAGGTCATATTTTAAAGCTATTTGGAGGGCGGCTTCTTCTGATTGAGGAAAGTGAGAGGCGACATCTTTGCCGATGGGAGACGGGAGGGTGCGAAGGAACCAGTCCATGTAAACCCGATCTTCAAAGGGAGGGGCTCGACATAAGCTCCGTCTTCGTCGCCATTCCTGAACATGGGCAAAAAGGCGTGTGGAAGAGGATTGCTTAAATGAAGTCAAGAGCTCCGTGCCAGTGTCGTATCGGAGAGGGAGCTGGAAGTACGACAAAAAGGCTTGGGCAAGAGTCTCGAACGTGGTATGGGAGGAAGTGGCCTGTTCGACATACCATTTAGAAGCTTCGCCGATAAGCGTGCATTGGAACAAACGAAGACGGATGGAGTCATCGGTAATGGAATTTGAGGAACACCACATGTGGAAAGACCGGACGTGATTGGTTGGATCTTCTCCATTAAGGCCCTCGAACTTAGGGATATCGGAGGGCAGCTTGGTGGGCATAGCGGGCCAGGTAGCATTGTGGTGAATGGGATCATTAATCAACTGATGGAAATCGGGGAGGCTGAGGCCTGCAATGTACGGCAGCACAGGGGTGGCCGGAGTAGTGGTTGTGATGGTTCCGCTAGAAGTAGGGTCGGCATTGGGGCCGGGAGAACCGCTAGCGTTAGGCCCTGGTCCAGACATGGTGAAGGTAAAAGGGGGAGAACCGGAAGGAGGAGGGGGACCCGATGAATCAGGAGAGGAGTCGGAGTGCGGACTCGAAGGTGGACTGGCTCGACGACGACGGTGCGGAGCAGGTCGATCAACCGGAAACTGAGGATGAAGGCCAAGAAGTCTCCGGGAAAGGCGCCTTGGGGGCGCAATGATGACATGAAGAAGGAAACCGACAAGGGCAGAAAGGGACAGAATCAAGAAGGTCAAGGGCAGATAAGGTGCAGTGACGATTGATTTTAGAGTCTTTGCCAGGCGGTGTAAACCAGGTGCTTCTTCACTTAGGGTCAGTGTGTGGTGTGCGTTAATTTTAATTTTTAAAACCCTTTCCGTTGTTGAGAGCAAAAAAGTGTGCTGCGTAGCTGAAAATAAACCTACAGAGAACAGAGTAAAATGCTGAAATAACAGAAAAATAACAGCTACGTATGCATCTATCTAACCCAAGAAGGTGGGTCTCTCAAAACTATGCTGAAAAGAAAGGGAAAAACTATGGAAACACACACAAATGAAGCTCAACAGATCTAGGGTCAAAGGGGACAGAGATCCGGAGGATAAAGCTGCAGATAAGGGGTGCAGATCACAGCCAAGAGACAGGGGCAAGGTGGATGGAAAAAAAAGGGAAATCAAGAAACTGGGAGGCAGAGGTCTTTAGCAAGAGAACTACACAAACGACAAGAGGTGATTTGAAAGGAAGAAAGATTTCAAAGGATTCAAAGTGAGGTAACAGACTGAAAAGAGGGGGTCAAGCTCGAAACCGACTACCGAAACAGCTCTAAACTCTTCCACAAAAAGTGGAGGGTACTAAAGCCCCATGGGGATGGTTCCCACTTAGATGAGAAACGTATCAGATCTTGGTCAAGGCAAAGCCGAGATGAGCTGGAAAACTCGCGCAGGCCGCAGTTGGTAACCTAAAAAATGCCGGAAAGGCAAATTAATTTTCGACTCGATCCGAGTTGGGAGGTCGCAGGTTACAGGCTAAAAAGTGCGTCCAGGTCGCAGGTTTTGGGCCAAAGGTGCGACCCCCCCGTTCCGGCTGTTTCGGCGGCAGATTTTCTGAAAAATTGCCGTCTCAGGTGCGGCTGGTGTCGCTTACCTGCGCAATAGGGCCAGAAACACACGGAAGTTAGAAATTTTAGGTTTTTAGGGTTTTATGTGAGAAAAATGACATGAAAAGAGAAAAACTAAGCAGCTAAAAAAGAAGCCCTAGGGTCTGAAGTAGCTGGATATGCAGGAATATGAAAAACGACAGTGGTCGTAATTTAAAACCCGTGTGGAGTCGCCATTTGTTAGTATGAATTCTTCGTCGAAGTGTACGAAAAAGAACCACTTTAGCTACGCATAACTAATAGCCCTAACAACAATAATGGCTGCAAAACATCTTCAGATCTGCAATTAGTAGTTAAAGTGTTGCAACAAAACAGATCTATAAATGGAAAGATATTAAGCAGTAAAGTAAAGAGTTTGCTCCATGCATCCAACAGACAAGACAAGAACACGATTTTTTGAATGAATTTTTATATTACAGGGCACCTGGGAGGAAACAAGAAGGTGTATCCAGATCTCCTCAATGGGATGGGTTCTTTGTAGTTCTCAGCACTTCAGATCTAAGCTTTCTCTCTCTTGTAGATGTAGAAAACCCAATGTAGAAGGTAGAGCTCAATGGGAGCAACAATGGCAGAAAATGAGACCAAGTGGATAGATCCAGAGTGATCTAGTATGCAACAAAAGGTGAAGAATGAAGGGGAAAACCCTCCTATTTATAACAAAATATTGGGTCATTCTAGATCTTGGTGCATGATTAAAATAATGTTAACCAAATCTAGATCCACCTCCATGGAATATTTTATTATTATTTGTTGGAGGGAAAGGGACTTTGACTTGGGTCAAAATCCCTTGATTAGTGAAGAATAAATAAATAAATGATTTATTTATCCCTTTAAGGAAGTGGTTGAGATATAATCAAATAAATAATGATTTATTTAATTAATAGTGGTTGATTTGGTCATATTTAACAAGGAATATTATTTAAATAATTATTCCTAGAAAATAATAAGATAACTATGGGTGTATCTCATTAATTTCTTTGTTTTTGGGTTAAACATGACTGAGAATAATAATTAAATTATGGTTTAATTAATTATTCCTTTTGGGGTTTCCTTAATTAACATAGTGAAAGCAGTTTTACTTGGGGTAAAACTGGTCTTACATGGTGTACTTGGGTTCATCTAATGATAAAAGGTGAATCATTACAGAGTGAATGTAGACAATTCTTTTTCTATTTAAAATATCTTTGCATTCACTCTGTCCCACCACCCTTTCTAATGGCCTCGGATACATGATACATATATATATATATATATATTGGATTAGATTATAGATCAAAATTGTCTTATCCTGTAAGCGTGTCGCTGCAGAGCTGAGATGGGCTAAGTATGAATGAGGCACAATCCCAGGTGAAACGCGATTACATTTCTTAATGAATATTCCAGCTGAAGTTTTCAATGAATGAGGGCTCCCTAAGTTTTAAACTCAGTCGAAGAAAAACGGAGTTGGAATTTTCAAATAGCGCACGATAAGTAAATACCAGGCAACCACCTACCTCATGGATGACATAACTGGTTATAACAATACTGCGATTATATATAAATCAACGCAAGGCAATGGAGATTTATATATAAGCAGAGTCCCACCAATTAAATTACAGCCTGGATCCATCTAATCTATGTCACATACCACGTGATATCTGTTTCCATGGGAATCTAAAAATAATTTAATGAACCAAGATACCCGAGTTATCTGTTTCCATTATCTGTTTCTCAACAATAATGTGCGGATCACATACCCGAGTTTTGTATTTATTTATTTATTAAACGTCTATCTGTTGCAATCTCTCATTTAAAATATGTAAGTTGATTTAAAATATATCAGTTTATTTTTATCGTAGCTCTAGATTTATTTGACGATGATTTGCCCCGCCAATCAGGTTGACAAGTCTTTTTGGGTACGGTTCCGTCATTAATTCGGTCGGGCCTCTAATTATTGAGTGCAGAGAATAAATCATTTTATTTGAAGAAAATTTTCTAGCATGGTTAAACCTTACTGAACGTTGTGTATTAAACTGCCATTAACCATTAAATGTCCATGAATTTTATATTTTATGTCCATGAAGGATTAATTGCCCCCGAAGATATGGTATTTAAAAGAAATCTGTCTCTTCATCCTTTACATCTGTAGTGAACATATGTCTGTAGTTAAATTAAATGCAAGTTTTGTGGTTTCAATTTACGAGCTACCCAGTCCCAAAACGTTTGCAAACCTTTGAAGGTTGGTTATAATTCCAGTCGTAAGATAATTTCAATTTGCGAGTTACCGGATGCCAAAACGTTTAAAAACGTTTGAAGGTTGGTGATAATCACATACGCCAGTTTTGTATTTATTTATTAAACTTCTATCTGTTCTAATCTCTCATTTAAAATATATAACTTGATTTAAAATATATCAGTTTAGTTTTATCGTAATTCGTTTTCCTTTTTTATCTTTACTAAACTCGTTTTCAACCCAAGTTTTAATAACTTAATTTTTTTTTTTAACACTAATGAGATGTACAGTACAGATAACCATATTTAAAAGAACCTCCACTTACAACACAACTAGTGGTAAAAAAAAATCATAAATTCCATACACATATACATCGTAACTAACCTAATTGGATCACCTTTTTTTGCTTTTCAAAATTTTGAGTTAATTAATTTATAGAGTTGTATTTTATATGGTAATATAAAAGATTTCAATGTCTAAAGAGTTTATTTTTATTAAGGCTTATCTTAATTATAAAGTTTTTATTTTTATTAAGACTTATTTTAATTATAAAGTATTGAGTTGTATTTTAATTATAAGGAAAAAATTATAATTAATTCTGGTTTTTTTCTCTTTTAAATTCCAATTTTTTTATTAATTCTAACCTAATTTTTTCTTTCATTTTTTCATTCATCGTTCTCATCTCGTGAACAATTGTTCTTTAACACTATAGAAAATCCGGAGAACTTTTTATTATTATAATTAATTTTATAATATTTATAAAATTATGAAAAAATTGTTAATAATTTGAAATTACAATTATAAAAAAAAATTTAAATTCTATAATTTGAAATTTAAATTTAATAAAAAAAAAATGCAACTATAATAACATTTAAATTTTATTGAAAATTTTCATTTTACAAATAGAATGATAAAGAATCCATGTAGTTTAATATTACAAACAAGGTAATAGACATTCAAGTTTAGACATAGTATTGCATAAATGTTGGTATTACTTTATTAAAAGAATAAACTTTCATATTTATAAAAGTTTATTTTCACATGTTATGATAACTTATTTTAAAATTCAATATTTCATAATCAAAACAAGGGGCAAGGAATGCTACCTATGCTGCCTTCTTCATATTTCACGTACTTTAAATACATGCATACAACTAGCAATTGCACCATCAACAAATGTTGCAAAGGAAATGCTATAAGATTTTAAAGAGATCAAATAGTTGCTAAGCAAGATATGTGTATTGAAATCGATGTCTATCTCTATCTTATTCCGTGCGTAAATTTCCATACAACTTTACACCATATCAATCCCTATCAACTTTTTCAGATTCACAATTCGATTTCTACCTGACATAGATATTCATGCCAAATCAATCTGGGATTCTAAATCAGTATTTGTTGTGGTTTGGGAACTCGCAACATGTTACTGTGAATTCAATCTCTGACTGGATATGTCAATTCTCATGTTTTGAGGGGTTTCATTCACTTCTTTCAGCGTGGGAATTCCTATATGCAATTGTCTTATATTTTTCTCCTGGACCCCATACTCATCTCTATTTTTCTCATATCCAATCCCTCGTCTTTCATCCCTTCCATTTATGTTCTGAGTACTGGTCTTTCGTCCCTTTCGTTTATGTTCTGAGTACTGGTCTTTCATCCGTTTTGTTTATGTTATGATACTTAGACTGTAGTTTCAGCAAGTTCTCTATCACCATTTCTGAATTTGCAGTGTGATAAATATCATCTGAACTCTTGTGAGAAATACCCATGATGCTAGATTCAAAGCCATCTTCACACCCAACCACTAGGTCTTTCTTTTTGGACTGTTCATTGTCCATGCTTGCATAAATAATGAGCATTGTATCCTCAGGCCTAATACTTTTAACACAAAAGGACAGAGTCCCACATCCATGAATTAAAATCCATGTTACGTTTAACCCAAAGAAAGGCCTGCCTAAATTTATTTGATCTTATGCAAAATATTTCATCGACATACCTGCTAATGAGGAATCTACAAATAGTAGCATTTATTGACATAAGACCAGAATGAGTACCTTGAAAATTTTCTCGAAGCAAACTGGAATCCCTAGGACAAATATGATAGTCCCACAACCCTAATTGGTAGAAAATGGTTAAAATATTTTAATAATGTATATAAAAGATACATGGAATTCCTATTCTCAATATGAAATTGAAACTTAGACTATATAAAAATAAATATAATTCCTTACTAAATACAGATCAACTAAAAAAATCAAATCATTTAAAATAGATATTTTCATTTTGAGAGGGCCAATTTTCAAGAAATGGTTGCAATTCCAGAAATTTTCTCTCTCGAATGAATGAATGTATGATAGTGGAAAGTGTCTCACTTTTAAATCTTACTGAATCCTAACTCTTTGCATTTGAAGCAAGTCCAACTTCCTTGGTCTCTTGTAATATCTTAGTAATAGTGAGCAACATTCACAGAAGAAGCTGCCATGGTCGCCCCAACAATCCATGGAGGAAGACAAAATCTAGTAAAGGGAAACAACAACCCAACTGCTACTGGGATAGCTATTACATTATAACTCAATCCACATGTAGTTAAGTCTGATTCGCCAAAATGTGCTCCTTGAAAGATTAATGGCAGTGATGAAATCTTCCAAGTTGCTTCTCATGAGGACTATGTTAGCGGCTTCGATGGCTATGTCTATACCAACACCAATTTCCATACCCACATCAGCGGCAACAAGTGCTGGTGAACCATTGATGCCATCGCCCACCATTGCAACCATCATTCTATACTCCTGCAAAGCGAAAAACACAAAGTTGAATACTCTTCTATAGTCAAAATGTTGATATATCCAGGGTAGTTACAGTCAAAATGTTGACAGATAAAGAAATATTATATCTGCATTGGACAATTATGCTAAAAAATTCACACAAATAAGGTAAAAATTCTTATAGGGAGGAACAAATTGTTAAATAGGGCCTATGGGAGAAGAAACTAAATTGAAATGTTGCTTGAAACAACTAGGTACCTGTAATTCTTTAACTTTTGTTACTTTTCCCTTAGGCATTGTTTCTGCCATAACATTCTGAGTTCCAACTTCCTTGCTAATGGCATTTGCAGTATCCAATTATCCCCTATGACCATAATAATTTTCACTTTCATTTGTTTCAAAATCAACACCACATCTTGTGCCTCTGGCTTAATTGGATCTGATATTGCAATTATTCCAGATAATTCTCCATTGATAGACACCAAAATCCTTGTTTGAGACATCCCTTCAACCTCCTTCAAAATTTCATAAGCATCTTCAGAAATAGTAATTCCAGAATCTAGCATCAACTTGATATTTCCTACAAGAATATTATTGTTGTGCACTCCAGCCCTAACATCGTGGCCTGGTATAGACATGAAATATTGTGCCTTAGGAAACTTGCTTGCCTATGAACTTCCTTCTCCCAAACTTTTGGCATACTCAACCACATCCTTGCCCAAAGGATGCCCACTGTTTACCTGGAGCATAACCCAATATTCAAGTTAGCTAATGAGACATATAATCCCTTAAATCTGAACATAACCAAAACTACAAAATGTTTGTGAATATAAATTTAAGTAAAGATCAATCAGTATTATGTTTGGAATACTTGGGTATACAGGAATAAATCAGTGCGCAACCTATCAATCCATGTACTACGACTTCAAGACCAATCAAAAAATGAGGTCAATTAGGCCACCCAAGATTCAACAGATCCCGACTTAAATGTATTGAACCAATCAGGCAATCAAGAAATAAAGATGCAAGACCTACCTCTCCTGCAGCAACAATTTCATAGAAGTCATGCAGGATCATGTTTTCCATAAGCTTAGTGTCAATAACAGTAAATTTTCCAATATTAAGTGTCCCTGTCTTATCAATTATAATTTAGTCCACCTGTGGATAGTAAAACCTCCATTCCTCAATGAATCTCTTGTTTTAAAAGAACAAAATAACTAGATTCAGAGGAGTACTTCTCTAATTCTAGACATGGAATTCACATTAAAAGAAAAAAAAAGATCTTCTTTCTTACTGTCTCACTGGTGGGAAGATCATTTTTCAATCCAACATTAAGGCTTGCCCCAGCCTCAAGTCATCTTGGTTGAATAAAAAATAAATAAAAGAAAAAAGAAAAAAATCTTGTACCAATATATCACTCATATCACTTTATGTGCACTCCCAAGTGCCTTTTCCCCTTTAATGAGAACACCTTGTGTGGCACCTACTCCGGTACCTATCATGAGTGCAGTGGGTGTTGCAAGGCCCAAAGCACAGGGACAAGCTATAACCATGACATATATGCCAAACTGAAGTGCAAGCTCAAACTCATCCATGGAAGAAGGGATGAAATACTTTGGGTATGAACCAATCTTGCTTGCAACAAACCATGCTAGCCAGGTAGTGAAGGAGATCACAATAACCTACAAAACATGAAACAAATGTAGCCATGTTTAGTTTTAAAAGAAAATTTCTACATGAGGTAGGTTCGGCCTGCGGATACTTAATGTTGTTGTGAAGTCAAAACCACCAAAGGCTCAATTTTTTTTACCTAACTATGGAACAGTAAGAATTTTGCAATATAAGGACATATGACTTATTAGTGAAAGAAAGAACCTTAAAATATAATTACAAATGACTATTCAGGAAACTACTCAAATTGAAATTTTAGCATTACCAATGGGGCAAATAACTTTGAAATTTTGTCTGCAAATCTCTGCATTGGTGCTTTAGCCATCTGCTTTGCTTCAAAAAGCTAGAATATTTGTGAAAGGGCACTCTTTGAGCCAACAAGTGTAGCTCTTATGTGCAATACTCCATTTCCATTTACTATCCCGACAATGAATTCTTCACCTATTCGCTTAGCAATAGGCATGGCTTCACCTGTTATCATGCTTTCATTGACATGAATTTGCCCCCAGACAACCAAACCCACTGCAGAGATTTTCTCACCTGGTAAAATCTTGATGGTATCATTGCGTTGGATTGGCTGACTGCTGATTGTACCTCCAGATACCACATTCCCATGGTTGTTAAGAGTCAGTAAAGTAGCAGTATCTGGTGCCAAATCCATAAGCTTGGCAATAGCTTCTGAAGTTTTCCCTTTGTCTAAAACTTCCAAATATTTTCCTATAAGAATAAAGGAGATAAGTATACTTCCTGTAGAAAAAGGGTAATTTGGCCTTGCATCCAAACAAACTGTGCAGAAATTTTCTATTCTACGGTCCTCATTTTCCATCAATAAATTAGAGTCCCCATCTCTAGAGCCATTCATCTCCTGCAGCTCACTGGCTGCTTCGATTTTAGGGCTACTTTTGGCTTTATTTAATAATAGTTGTTCTTTCACATTCTTTCATTCTGGTCATTTCTATCATTCTGTCTGCTCACTACATGATTCTACTCCTCCGTCTTTCCGTTGATTTACATATCATTTTATCGATTTCAAGTGTGTAAACACCACCCCATCCACCATTATTTTCCATCTCACACATGAGCTAATGGGCACCGACGAGATCGATCTTGGACCTCGGTTATGGTCTAAATCTACCTTAGGGCCGAAGGAAGGCAGAAGTTCGGTGGTAACATCGTACCACACTCGCCCGCAGCCAGCCCTACCAAAACGAGGAGAGGGCTCTCTCCGAGGTGCGATCTCGGGCGAAAAGTAATCAATAGGGCTTGGGATGACCGAAATGAATGCTAATTTTAGGCTAGGTATATGAATAAAGAAGGAGTTTGAAATGATTTTGGGGGTTTTTTGTCGGAAACAAGGAAAGGCGATTTTGGGTCCGACTAGGCCCGCCATGCATAATTCTAATTGGGGCGGGGAAAGCAATGGTTTTGATGCTTCGATATTTAATGGATGGATGGTTTGAGACCGCTAAGCTGAAGAGAGGAAATAAATCTCGATCCTCTCCAAACAAAATGAAAACATGTAAAATCAAACACAAACTAAAGGCAGGAAAGCGAAAGCCAGAAATCTAATTGGATTCCACCTTTAGCACTCTTGATTTGTTTAATTTAAGAGAGAAACAAAGAAGGGAAAATGATACACAAAAACATTCGGTGAAACTTACAAATACATAGAGAAGAACACCATCCAAAACACAGAGCCACGAGGATCCCAAACAAAGTGCCGCGAAAACCGCGGTCTTTCCTTTTAGCTAAAAATGCGAAAAGTGTATGTACAATGAAGTGCCAAACAAACTTTCCCAAGTATCCAACCCCGAAAATGACTCGTAAAATACATAATATATGTACCATGCCTAGCCCATTCCCATGCCTCTAAGGGTCGAGCTCATCTTTCTAGGAGCTATTTCAACCAATTCTAAACTAGGAATTGAAATCTAGGCAATCAAACAACTTGCCTCTATATGGTAGGAAACTCGATTCATTCATTTAATTTTCACTCTTTTAGTGAATGAATCCTCTAGAACAAGTACATGCCCAAATTACATCATGGTCAATAAATTACATCAATATAGATCAAGAGTTACATCCAGAAAGTAAAACTAGTCAAAATCGACCGAAATTTCGAGTGAAAGTGAAAATGAGGCCAAATTTCGTATGCGTCGTGCTCAAAAACCCATATGCGTAGCGCTGCTTTGGAGCTGATTTTTGAGGCACTTCATGAAGTCCAAATTAAGCTCATGATAGCTCGTTGGAAAGCCCTGCTATCTACTTTCCAACCCAAGTGGAAATTCTAGATTTGGATGTCATTTTGCTCCAAAAAGTTCAATCTCCCAAGACCGGTTCTCCCGTGTGTGTAAAAAGTGGCGTAAAGGCCATTTTTCAAGGTGTTTTTGACCCTTTAGACCACCCACAACTTCATGAAATACTTATGCCATTCTTGAGCATGCATAAATTTTCATAAAAAATCGATAAATACCAAGTTTTCCTCCAGAGGATCTCCCAATCGTAAGCGCACGCCAAGTGGCACTACGCGTCGGGCGTAAAAACTCCGTTTTATGACCAAAATTTCAAAAATTGACAAAATTTTCTCCAAATTTGCTGAAATTTGGAATGAAGGTCCATCCCATCAAGTATCATGCTCATCCAATGAAGCTTCGGCCAAGATTATTTCTTTTCACGCCTCCTCGATGCCTTCTTCATCTATGTTGCCCGAGGTGAATGCGAAGAGTTTGGTGTCTTGGTCTCAATGCCAAAATATGCTAAAGTAGGAAGGACCTGGGGAAGAAAATAAGATAATGGGAACACCGAAGTCTTGTCAAATGGTATTTTTTCTTTCGAAAGCCTTTGATTTGACAACTTTAGGGATGAGTGACAGACACTTGACTTTTAGGATTCTTGTTATTTTGCAAATGAGAATAGGGATAATGATGGGAAATGAGATGGGATATAATGGAATAGGGGAGGGATATTAATGATAGTGTGACAGTGAGGAGGAAAGTCACCAGCAGAGTGGGGAGGTATGTTTTGAAGTATTTTGCACCAAAATCAAAATTTAACACTCAAACTCCAAACCCTGAGGGAGCGCGTTTTTGACAAAAGAATAGGGTTTAACTTTTGATATTACAAATTCTCCAACCAATCTTTGAAACCACATACCAAACACCAAATACGCAGCAATTTCAAGGTGATTTGAACTTACTCGCAGCAAAAAGGGATCAAAAAATTGGAAATTTCATTGAAGGTAGTGACAAAATTGGCTTGTCGGCTCATGTGTGCCGCGCGCTGTGCCCAATGCGCCGCGCGAGCCGTGTGTTGCGACGCTAGTGTAATTTTCTGCTTTGCACGGAAATGGCCCTAAATGCTTGCCGTGCCTCACCCGCGCGCGCCGCTCGCCGCCCAATGCGCCCCTGCTGCCTCAATTTCACCATAGTTTGGCTTTCACACTCTGACTTCACCCTCCATGATTTTCTTCGCTTCTTTGATGACTCTTGCGGGAAAAATGGAGCTTGAACTTGGAAAGACCAATGTGTTTTGATTTTTCATTTTGGAAAATCCACTTTTGTAGTGTGTTGTGAGTAGAACTTTGGCACTTTCACATAACTCTCGTTTTTGCTTCCATTGTGATTTTTTGGCTAAATGATGAATTTCTTGTCAATATTTTGCGAGGATGTTGGCATGGAATTGGCAAGGGCGACAGTGGCTGTGCCTTGAAGAATATGACAACTAAAAAATTTAGAAAATATACATAGCATTTATTACAAAAGAGCAAAATGACAATTTTCTTTTGCAAAATGACAATTTTCTTCAAACAGAAGTTTTGAAGAAAATTCATGATCAATCATTATAACAAAGAAATTTTGCGATGAAAACTTATTTTGATCCTCCCTTTAGCCCTCGCCGGCATTATTAAACATTTTGAAGACTAAACTCACTAGACCTACGACGAGAAAAGCCCTAAAAGACTCTTTGCCCACAAAAAGATCAAACGGGGCTCGTTAATGACCTTAAAATTTATTTTGATGAACTTCGACAAAACGAGACTCCAGCCAACAAGTACATGGCACGAGGGACACGAGATGACAAGACCCTTCCGATCGGAAAACCCATGATCCTAATGGAATGTAATTGATCGAACTCGAATGAGACACCTAAAAATGAAATGAAACGAAAGAGAATTTTGATCTCCGACTGGAGGATGAACAAACGAACTCTAACATTGGCTCCAGTGGGGGATGGTAGCTCCTCCTTGGAGGTACCAAGAACTGCGCGATCTTTGGAAGAAGCAAGAGACGAGTTGCCTTCATCCATTGGGCAATGGAGCCAAAACACGAAAAACTCGACATTATGCGTCGTGACCTCGACTCGACACCAAAGTACCGAAAACCATAATAAAATCAAAAATGACTAAAACATAACTAACAAACGCGGAAAGATGCTCATAATTGAGCTTATTCATCAAACCTTACTCTAATTGTTCTTTTCGCCAGCCCTCCGATCAAGTGAAATGGAACAGCCTAATCGCAAACCATGTAAGCATCCCGTCGCTATTTGATTTCTTCCCAAATGATTTCTAATACGCGGAAAAGGGAAGAATCGAAAGGCAACTCCTTACGTGGAAACTCCAAAATCAAGTTCTACCGTCGATAAACTTGCGACAGCATGAATTCGATCGGATGACTTCAAGAATGCTCTGCGAAAAGGGTCTTCATAAACATAGCTTTTGGTTTCCATTAACACATTACTACTGCGATCCAAGTAATATTCATAGCCGGATATTAAGATGTTCCTCACATCCGAGACTTTGGCTTTCTTTGGTGGCCTGCGGTAGGCTATCGAAAAGGATCCCGAATTTCATGAATAACCTCAAACTCCGAGCCGATTCTAAACGTAGAAAAAAGTTTATCAATCTCCTCATATGACTACAAATCTTGATATGGAGCTTTGTAACGAAAAATATGACTAAACGAGACAATGAAAGGCGACTTTTGAATAAGATTATTATGGCAAAGCATTCTTTTTCTACGGGACATGGTTAGCTAATGGAGAAGAACTTTTGCAGAGAACATCATCCAAGACACAAGCAAAAGGATCATCAAAAACTTGAGAAGGTCATTTGCATGCGATGTATCCATTGGAAACCGTGTGACATCCTACCGGTCTGTTCATCTTTTTCTTTAAAGATATTACGAAGGTCTCCGCTTTATGAGCTGAAATGCTTCGCAACAAAAGGGTACAGTAATCCCTCTTGCATCATTAAATCATGTATTTCAGATCTTTCCATGCCTACATCTATAATCTGACCTTCCATTGCGTTTGAAGGTGGCACGCAACGCGGAGCTAGAGAGAGTTTTGTATCCAAAATAATTTCATCGATCGTTTCAAGGGAAGATTTCTCATCAACAACTTACCTCGGAATCTCTCGCTATGCTGTCTCATCTTTCGCTAATAAACGCGAGAGATTTTTTTATTTCCTATAGGTTTCTCATTTGAAGATTTACTATGCAATCCTACCCTTTCAAAAGCCGAAATGATTCAAAACAAAAATGGTACGGAGTCACCTTGTAGCATTTGATCATGTGTGTCAGCCTCCATGTCTTCCTCCGTAACTTGACAATCAATGGCTTTTGGGTGCCGCAAGTCCGGAATATGAGAAATCTTGAACAAGGATTTTCATTGCCCTCGAGATGGTTCGGTATCAAGACTAGTCGACAATTGATTTCCTCGATTGTATGGAAGTTTTGTCTGCGATCGGCCCAGACCGAAACGAATCAAAACAAAAAGGCAAAGATCCTTCACTTACTTCAAAATTTGCTTTGCGCTTTCCTCATCGTTGTGCGCCGCTCGATATGCATCGGTTGATCACCGTACTCAAGGCGATGAAAGTGAACTTCCTCCTCGCAGACAAACTAGGCACAACGGTGTGCACGCAAGATTAAGCACGCATGGAGAACATAGTCCTCATCATATTGATCAAACTGAGGAAAATAATCAAGCATACATGTCAAATCAACGAATCACTCTTCTCCAAGATGATCTACAAAACAATCATTATCTGATCTGTGGCAACTGGGATAAGAAACAAAATGTTTTGGATAAACCACTTGTTCATGAACGTCATTTTCATTTTTTGCGCTCATTTTCCGCACCATCTCTTCTACCGAGGTTTACCAAAAGGTAAAGCTTTTCCTGCTGAAGCCCTTAGATGCTCGTTGGAAATCCTGCTCCCTGTCTACTTTCCAACCCAAGTGGAAATTCTAGATTTGGATGTCATTTTCCCCTCCAAAGTTCAATCTCCCAAGGACGTAGCTCCTTGTGTGTAAAAAGTGGCGAAAGGCCATTTTCAAGGTGTTTTTTGACCCTTTAGGCCACCCATCCTGATGAAATCCTTATGCCATTCCCGAGCATGCATAACGTTTCATAAAAAATTGAGAAATACTCAAGTTCTCTTCTTCAGAGGATCTCCGATCAGTAGGCGTGCTGACATGTGGCGCTACGCGTGCCGTCGGGCAATACCCGTGAAGACCAAAATTTAAAAATCTGATAAAAATTTTCTCCAAATTTGCTGAAATTTGGAATGAAGGTCCATCATCAAACCATGATGCCTCATCCAGACGAAGCTTCGGCCAAGATTATGTCTTTTCTTACGCCTCTCCGATGCCTTCTTCATCTGTGCTTTGCCTAAGGTGAATACGAAGAGTTTGGTGTCTCGGGTCTCAATGCAAAAATATGCTAAGCAGGAAGGGAATGTGAAGAAAATAAGATAATGGGAACACCGAAGTTTGAAGTTTTCAAAGTGGTATTTTTCTTTCGAAAACCTTTTATTTGACAACTTTTAGGGATGAGTGACATCCACTCTGAATTTTTAGGATTCTTGGGGTTATTTTGCAAATGAGAATAGGGATAATGATGGGAAATGAGATGGGATATAATGGAATAGGAGGGATATTAATGATAGTATGACAATGAGGAGGAGAAGGAGTCACCACAGTGTGTGGAATGTGTTTTGAAGTATTTTTCTACCAAAATCAAAATTTAACACTCAAACTCAAACCCTAGGGCTTGCAGCTTTTTGACAAAAGAATAGGGTTTAACTTTTGATATTACAAATTCTCCAACCAATCTTTTGAAACCACACCAAACACCGGCTACGAGCAATTTCAAGGTGATTCGAACTTACTCAGAGGCAAAAGGGATCAAAAAATTTGAAATTTCATTGAAGGCGGTAAAGATCAAAATTGGCTTGTCGGCTCAGTGTGCGCCGCGCTGGCCGGCCCAATGCGCCGTGCGAGGATGTATGTTCCCGCGCCTTCGGTCATAGGATTTTTACACACGCACGAGCCGATGACTCGATGCCACCAGCGCACGCTCGCAGCTTAGCCGCGCCGCCGGCCAATGCGCCGCGCAACTCACTTTCTACCATCAGTTTGGCTTTCACACTCCGACTTCGACCTCATGGATTTTCTTCGCTATCTTTGATGACTCTTGCGTGAAAATGGGAGCTTGAACTTGGAAAGACGATGTGTTTTGATTTTTCATTTTGCAAAACCATGTAGTGTGCTTGCGTAACTTTGGCACTTTCACATAACTCTCTGTTTTTGCTTCCCCTTTGTGATTTTTTGGCTAAATGATGAATTTTTTGTCGATATTTTGTAGGGATACTTGTGGCATGGAATTGGCAAGGGCGACCCGCTAATGCCTTGAAAAAGAATCACGACAAGCGAAAAATTTAGAAAATATACATAGCATTTATTACTGAAGAGCAAAATGACGATTTTCTTCAAAACAGAGTTTTGAAGAAAATTCATGATCGATCATTGTAACGAAGAAATTTTTGCGATGAAAACTTATTTTGAGCCTCGCTGCGGCCTTTCAAATTGGAATTATTAAACATTTTGAAAGACCGAACCCTCAGACCTAATGGCTCAGAAAAGCCCTAAAAAGACTCTTTGCTCCACCAAAAAGATCAAACGGGAGATACGTTAATGACCTTAAAATTGATTTTGATGAACTTCGACAAACAGACCTAAGCCAGCAAGTACATGGCACGAGGGACATGAACGTGCATGACGATCCGTCAAAAACCCATGCTCCTAATGGAATGAAAATGATCGAACTGAATGAGACACTCAAAAATGAAATGCAAACGAAAGAGAATTTTGATTCTGCGACGGAGGGGATGAAATCAGATTCGACTCTAACATTGGCTCCAATGGGGATGGTAGCTCCTTGGAGGTGCAAAGCAAGAATCCACGGACCTCTACGGAAGAGCAAATAGTGCCTTCATCCATTGGGAAATGGAGCCAAAACACGAAAAAATGACATTATGCAGATCGGGCTCCGACTCAAGAACTAACCGAAAACCATAACAAAATCAAACACTGATTCTAAAACGTAACTAACAAAAGCCGGAAAGATGCTCACAATTGAGCTTATTCATCAAACCTACTCTAGTGTTCTTTTTTCCACTATCAAAGTGAAATGAGAAATCAGCCTAATGCAACCATGTAATCATCTGCTGCTATTTGATTTCTTCCCAAATGCTTTCTAATATGCGAGGAAAAGGGAAGAATCGAGAGGCAACTCCCATGGAAACTCGGATCAACCGTTTCTCGTCAGCCGATTATCCTGCAAAGCATGAGTCGACCGGATGACTTCAAGAATACCGCAAAAGGGTCTTCATAAACATAGCTTTTGGTTTCCATTACCACAATACTACTCTACGATCCAAGTAATCTTCATAGCCGGATATTAAGATGTTCCTCACATACGTGCCGGCTTTCTTTGGTGACCGCGCAGCGTGTCTGCCCGAAAAGGATCCTCAATTTTTATGAATAACCAAACTCCGGAGCTGATTCTAAACGAGGAGTCTCCCTTTATCAATCTCCTCATATGATTTGCACGCAAATCTCGATATGGGCTTTGTAATGAAAAATCTCGTTAAAGCAAGACAATGAGAGGCGACTTTTGAATAAGATTATTATCGACATTCTTTTTCGGCACATGGTTAGCTAATGGAGAAAGAGCTTTTATGATCAAACATCATCCAAGACACAAGAAAAAGGATCATCAAAAACTTGAGAAGGCCGTTGCGATGTATCCATTGAAAGCCTGTATGACATCCCTCTCAGGTTGTTCATCTTTTTCTTTAGAGATATTGGCTGAAAGGTTCTCCGCTTTATGAGCCGAAATGCTTCGAAAAAAAGTACTGAGTAATCTTCTTGCATCATTAAATCACGTATCTACCTTCCATGCCTTCATCTATAATCCGACCTTCCATTCCGTTTGGTCGCTGCAAATCTGGAGCTAGGAGAGAGTTTTGTATCCAAAATAATTTCATCGGTCGTTTTCGAGGGAAGATTTCTCATCGACAACTTGCTCAAAGGAATTTCGCTATCCGTCTCCTCTTTCTATCACATTAAAATCGAGAGATTTTTGATTTCCTATAGGTTTCTCATTTGAATATTTACTATGCAACTTACCTTTCAAAAACTGAAATGATTCAAAACAAAATGGTGCGGAGTCACCTTGTAGCATTTGATCATGTGTGTCGAGATTCCATGTCTTCCTCGCGGAACTTGACGACCAGTCGGATTTTGGAAGTGCTTCGCAAATCAGATATGAGAAATCTTGAACAAGGTTTTCATTGCCCTCAAGATGGTTCAGATCCAAGACTAGTAGACAATTGATTTCCGATTGTATGTAAGTTGTCTCCGATGAGCGAAACGAATCAAAACAAAAAGGCAAAGATCCTTCACTTACTTCAAAATTCTGCTGCGCTTTCCTCATCGTTGTCATAGCTGATATGCATCATTTGATCGGTGTACTCAAGGCCGCCGAAAGTGAACTTCCTCCTCGCACAAACTAGGCACGACGGATTTGTCCGCAAGATTAGCTTCTCGTTTGGGAGAACATAATCCTCATCATGTTGATCCAAGCGAGGAAAATCATCAAGCATACATGTCGAAATCAACGGACTCTCTCTTCTCGAGATGATATACGAAAACAATCATTATCTGATCTATGACAAGCCGGGATAAGAAACAAAATGTTTTGGATCAGCCACTTGTTGATGAACGCTCATTTTCTTATTTTTGCGCTCATTTTCCGCACCATCTCTTCTACTGCGTTTACCAAAAGTTCGAGCTTTTCCTCTGAAGCCGTCAAATGCTCCGCAACATTCTTCTTTTCTTTCTTCTTCCTTCGACCTCGCTCTTCGGATTAGCAAATGAGCTCTCTACATTTTACGCGTGACCGTTACGTATCTCTTGGTATCAAGCAATATACCTTTCTCGATGGAAAATTTTAGGGGCTAATATTCGCCAGTCAGGCTAATTTTCCATGTTTTTTCCCGCAAAAAGATTTCCGCCACTTTCCATTTTTACATAAAAATGATTCGCCCAAATTTTACTGATATAAAATTATTTAACCTTAAAAATTGCCAACAAGGTATAGAGGTCGTGTATAAAACCATTATAAAATTGAATAATTTTACAAATATATCAATAAACGTTTTATAGTTTGCATAATAGGGACTAGTGAGATTTGCCATTTTTTTAAACTTCGGGGAAAAATTTCCTTCCTTAAAATTTTCCACCGCCTTTCTCTCAGCGAAACTCCATTTCCGCATCAAAAGCACTCCGGGTAATGTAAGAGATCAAATCTAGGAGGAGGTCTTATATCAACGGGCATCGAATAATAGACTCGATTGAATCTAGCAGAGAAAATTCGTTGTACTCGTCTCCGGCGACCTTTTTCGCTGGTTATACTCTTCTATAATCAAGAAAAGGTTCTCGTCCGATCACCCACCCGTCGAGGAAAACTTCGATGAACTGCGGGAAATCCGAGATGGTCGCATCGTAGGGCTTTGAACCAACTTCCCTTCACTTGGCCTTGCAAAGAAAAGAGCAAAAATTCTAATACTAACATCTTCTTCATCAACTTGGAAAGTTCAAGAAAATTCTCGAAATTTACGCACATGTTGCTCGCTGTTGACATTGGTTACACTCACCATCGAAATCTCAGCACATATGGTAATAATTTATAGGGAAATCATGGAGAATTGCGGGAGGTAAAACAAGAGGTTTGTACCTATCGTGGACTATACAAGGTGTAGGAGTATATACAAGAGCTATGGGATTAGTTTTGTTCTCTTTAGGCTCATCACTGCGAAGAGAGTCATCATGAGATGTGGGAAAAGTAAGGAGGCTATGAGCAAAGGGGAAACTCAAAGTATTTACACTTTTTGAATAAGTCGAGTGAAGATTTTGATCACCTTTATCATACAACAAATTCTGAAAAAATTCCGGGACAAAGCTTCAAGAATAGCAAAGAAATAATTTTCAAGAAATTAGACCAGATCTTTTGAATACTCATTCCGCTTTGGATACCCGAACTTGAGTGTAAGATCCTTCCATTTTCTCATAGAAAGAGTTAGTCCTCCAAAGTGGAGTCTCTACATTGATTTTGGAGTCACCCAGGTGAATGATTTCAGCCTTCTTATGTACCGATCGTTGTCCACCATCGACCATTATATCCGAACTTGATACATGTACTGCAATTTACAAATTAGATGTTACGTTTACAAACTAGGCCAGAAGCATCGATCTGAGTAGCGTTTATCTACTTTCGCTAATGCAAAGCAAGAGCGTTTTGAAGGCTACTCCGGCATAACTTTAGGCTCCGTCCGTAGCTTATAAACACAAATAACAATAACAAGCAAACCATTTTTTTCCCCGGTATGGTCGCCACTATGTTATGGCCTAAATCTACCTTAGGTCTGAAAGGAAGGCGAGTTTAGGGTAACATCATGGCCACGCGCGCCCGGTAGCTAGCCATACTGCAGACGGGAGAGGACTTTCTCGAGTGAATCTCAAACGAAAAATTAATCAATAGGGCTTGAGATGACTAGAAATGAAGCTAATTTTAGGCTAGGTATATGAATAAAGAGGAGTTTGAAATGATTTTGTTTTGTCGAGAAACAAGGGAAAGGCAATTTTCGGTCGGGGATGAGGCCAGCTTTTTCTTTGCAAAATTCTAATTGGGGCGAGGGAAAGCAATGGTTTTGATGTCAAATTCTAATGGATGGACGGTTTAGACCGCCGATGCTGAAGAAGGCAAGAAATCTCAAGGATCCTCTTCAAAACGACAAAAAACATATAAAACTAAACAAAAGTCTAAAGGCAGAGCACAGCAAATCAATGAATTCTACCTCGATTACTCATTTGTTTAATTCAGAAGAAAAAGATAAGGGAAATGGCATACATATAACATTCAATGAAACTTACAAATAACATGAGAAGAACATCATCAAAACCTCAGAAGCCACAAGGATCCCAACAAGTGTCGCAAAACTCGGTCTTTCCTTTGCCAAAAAATGCGAAAATGGATATACAATGGAGTGCCAAAACTTTTCCCAAGAGTCCAACCCCGAAAATGCCTCGAGAAACATACATATATATATACCATCCTAACCCCTTCCCATGCCTCTAGGGGTCTAGCTCATCCTTCTAGGAGACTGTTTCAACCAATTCTAAACATGGACTGAAATCTAGGCAACCAAACAATTTGCCTCTATATGCTAGGAACTGATCCATTCACTTAATTTTCACTTTTTAGTGAATGAATCCTCTAGAACAAGTAAAAACATGCCAAATTTACATCATAGCCACAAAGTACATCAATATAGATCAATAATTACATCCAAAAAGTGAAACTAGTCAAACTGGCCGAATTTACGAGATCTGGAAAGTGAAAATTGAGGCCAAAATTTCTGTATGCGCGCACCGAAAACTCAATGCGTCGCGCAAGTTTGAGCCTATTTTTGGGAACTTAATGAAGTCCACATTGATCATCATGATAGCTCGTTGGAAAGCCCTAGATGTCTACGCTATCCAACCCAAGTGGAATGTCTCAATTTGGAGTTCATTTGCCCCTCCAAAACTGCAATCTCCCAAGATTGGTTCCTGCGTGGTGCAAAAAGTGGCGAAAGGCCATTTTTGGAGTGTTTTTTGACCTTTAAGACCACCCGAGAACTTCATGAAATCTCTCATGCCATTCCCGAGCATGCATAATTTACCATAAAAAACCCAAAAATATCAAATTTTCCTCCAGAATATGTCCCAATCATAAGCGCGCGTCAAGTGGCGCTGACAGCGTCGAGTGAAAAAACCCGTTTTGCAACCAAAATTTTCAAAAATGACAAAATTTTCTCCAAATTTGCTGAAATTTGGAATGAAGGTCCATCATCAAGCATCATACTCATCCAATGAAGCTTCGGCCAAGATTATGTCTTTTCACGCCTCCTCGATGCCTTCTTCATTTATGCTGCTTAAGGTGAATGTCGAAGAGTTTGGTGTCTTGGTCTCAATGCCAAAATATGCTAAGCAGGAAAGGGACTGTGAAGAAAATAAGATAATGGGAACACTCAAGTCTTTTCAAGTGGTATTTTGTCTTTCTCAAAGCCTTTGATTTGACAACTTTAGGGATGAGTGACAGTGCACGAATTTTTAGGATTCTTGGGGTTATTTTGCAAAATGAGAATAGGGATAATGATGGGAAAGTGAGGATGGGATATAATGGAATAGGGGAGAGATATTAATTATAGTGTGACGGCGAGGAGGAAAGTCACCACAAAGTGAAATTTTGTTTTGAGATATTTTTCACCAAAATCAAAATTTAACACTCAAACTCAAACCCTGAGGGAGGCAGTTTTTGACAAAAGAATAGGGTTTAACTTTTGATGGCACAAATTCTCCGGCACTAATCTTTCTGAAAACCACACCAAACACCGGCTACGAGAAATTGCAAGGTGATTCGAACTTACTCGCAGCAAAAGGGATCAAAAAATTGGAAATTTCATTGAAGGCATTGACAAAATTGGCAGTCTGAGCCGGGCTCTGGTGCGTGCACAAGCGCATCAAATTTCGATGCGCATCGCGCGAGAAGTCGTATGTTCCGTGCCGGTGTAATTTTTACTGCTCGCACGAACGACTCAATCTGTCGCCGCGCCCGCCCGCGCGCCGCGCCGTCTCCCAATGCACCGCGCAGCTCACTTTCACCATGGTTTGGCATTTCGCACTCGACTTCGCCCTCCATGATTTTCTTCAGCTTCTTTCGATGACTCTTGCGGGGAAAATGGAGCTTGAACTTGGAAATACTGCAATGTGTTTTGATTTTTCATTTTGGAAAATGCACTTTTGTAGTGTTGTAGAACTTTGGCCTTTTCACATAACTCGTGTTTGCTTCCACCGTGATTTTTTGGCTAAATGATGAATTTCTTGTCGATATTTTGCGATGCTGCGTGGAATTGGCAAGGGCGACGGAAGGGCTATGCCTTGAAGAATCGACAGCTGAAATTTTTTGAAAATATACATAGCATTTAGTTACAAAGAACAAAGTGATGATTTTTCTTCAAAACAAAGTTTTTGAAGAAAATTCATGTTCAATCATTGTGCGAAGAAATTTTGCGATGAAAACTTATTTTGAGCCTCGCTCAGCCTGCGGCATTATTAAACATATTAAACATTTTGAAGATCAGACCCTAGACCTAATGGCTCGAAATGCCCTAAAAAGACTCTTTTCCCACCAAAAGATCAAAGCAGAATTTGTTAATGACCTTAAAATTGATTTTGATGAGCTTCGAGCGGAACTAAGCCGAGTACATGGCATGAGGGACATGAAGGACGAAAGACCCTTCCGTCGAGAAAAACCCATGCTCTAATGGAATGAAAATGATCGGGCGAATGAGACACCTAAAAACGAAATGCAACGAAAGAGAATTTTGATCTCCGATGGAGGGATGAACGAGACCAACTCTAACATTGGCTCCAGATGGAGATGGTGGCTCTTTGGAGGTGCGAGAACTACGAGATCTTTGGAAGAGAAGACGGTGCCTTCATCCATTGGGCAATGGAGCCAAAACATGAAAACCCCGACATTATGCGGACTAACTCGACTCAAGACTAAACTAAAAACCATAATAAAATCAAACATGACTAAAACATAACTAACAACCAATGCAACCATGTAAGCATCCTGCGTCTGCTATTTGATTTCTTCCCAAATGCTTTCTAATACGGGGAAAAGGGAAGAATCGAAAGGCAACTCCCATGGAAACTCGAGAATCAAGTTTCACTCGCGATAAACTTGCAAAGCATGAATTAGTATCGGATGACTTCAAGAATCACTGCGAAAGGGTCTTCATAGACATAGCTTTTAGTTTCCATTAACACATTACTACTCGCGATCCAAAGTAATCTTCATAGCTGGATATTAAGATGTTCCTCACATACAGTGGCTTTCTTTGGTGACTACTGAGTCTGTCAAAAGGATCTGAATTTCATGAATAACCAAACTCCGGAGCCGATTCTAAACGAGAAAAAAAGTCTCCTTTATCAATCTCCTCCTCATATGACTCCCAAATCTTGATATATGGGCTTTGTAATGAAAAAATATATGTTAAACAAGACAATGAAGGCGACTTTTGAATAAGATTATTATCAACATTCTTTTCGGCACATGGTTAGCTAATGGAGAAGAACTTTTGACGGCAAACATCATCAGAGACCACCAAAGCAAAAGGATCATCGAAAAAACTTGAGAAGAGGGTCGTTGCGATGTATCCATTGAAAGCGTATGACATCCTACGGTACATTCTCATCTTTTTTTCTTTAGAGATATTACAAAGGTTACGCTTATGAATTGAAATGCTTCGAAACAAAAGGGTGCAGATCGTCTTGCATCATTCGATCATGTATTTCGAGCATCCATGCCTTCATCTATGTCTGACCTTCCTTTCCCGTTTGGTGGCTACAAATCTGGAGCTAGGGGAGAGTTTGTATCCAAAATAATTTCATCGAGTCGTTTCAAGGGAAGTTTTTCTCATCAACAACTTGCTCAAGAATTTCGCTATCTGTCTCATCTTTCACATTAAAGCTGAGAGATTGTTGATTTCCTATAGGTTTCTCATTTGAATATTTACTATGTAACTTACCCTTCAAAAAGCTGAAATGATTCAAAACAAAATGGTACGGAGTCACCTTGTAGCATTTGATCATGTGTGCCGCTTCCATGTCTTCCTACTGCAACTTGACAATCAATGGATTTCGGGTGCCGCAAATACGAATATGAGAAATCTTGAACAAGGTTTTCATTGCCCTCAAGATGGTTCGAGATCAAGACTAGTCGACAATTGATTTCGATTGTATGGAAGTTGTCTCGATGAACTACAGAAACGAATCAAAACAAAAGGCAAAGATCCTTCACTTACTTCAAAATTTTCTGCGCTTTCCTCATCGTTGTCATAGGCTGATATGCATCGGTTGATTAGTGTACTCAAAGCCTGCAGAAAGTGAACTTCCTCCTCGTACAAACTAGCTAGCCGATTTGTGCTGCGAAGATTAGCTTATGTTTGGAGAACATAATCCTCATCATATTGATCAAGCGCGGGAAAATCATCGAAGCATACATGTCAAATCAATAGATATCTCTTCTCCAAGATGATCTACAAAACAATCATTATCGATCTATGACAATCGCGGGATAAGAAACAAAATGTTTTGGATCATCCACTTGTTCATGAACGTCATTTTCATTTTTTGCGATCATTTTCCGCACCATCTCTTCTCTTGCGTTTACCAAAACGTCAAGCTTTCCTCTGAAGCTGTCAAATGCTTTGCAAAATTCTTCTTTTCTTCTTCTTCCTTCAACCTTGCTCTTTGGATCGGCAAATGAGCCTCTACATTCTCTGCACTTTTCCGTATCTCTTGAAGTGTTGCAAGATTCCTCTTTCTCCATGGAAAATTTTGGGGGCTAATATTCGTAGGTGGGCTAATTTTCCATGTTTTTTCAGATTCGCCACTTTCCATTTTTAATAAAAATGATTCGCCCAAATTTTACAATATAAAATTATTTTACCTTAAAAATTGCCAACAATATATAGAGACTATATATAAAACCATTATAAAATTGAATAATTTTACAAATATATCAATAAACGTTTTATAGTTTGCATATTAGGGACTAGTGAGATTCGCCATTTTTTTAAATTTCAGGAAAATTTTTCCTTCCTTAAAATTTTCCACCGCCTTTCTCTCAAGCGAAACTCCATTTCCGGATCAAAAGCACACAGGTAATGTAAGAGAGAAGATCTAGGAGGAGGTCTTATATCGACGGTATCGAATAATAGACTCGATTGAATCTAGCGAAAAAATTGTTGTCTTGTCTCCCGGCGGTATTTTCGATTGAGTTATATCTTCTATAATCAAGAAAAGGTTACTATCCGATCACTCACCTGTCGAGGAAAACTTGACGCAATTCTCTCGGGAAATCTGAGATGGTCGCATTAGGTAGGGCTTTGAACGACTCTTCACTTGGCCTTGAAAAAGAAAGAGCGAAAAGTCTAATACTAACATCTTCTTCATCAACTCAAAAAGGTCAGAAAAGTCTCGACATTACGCACGCATGTTGCTCGGTGTTGACATTGTTACACTCACCATCAAATCTCGGCAAATATAGGTAATAATTTATAGGAAATCATGGAGAACAGGAGGTAAAACAAGAGGTTTTTACCTATCGGGGACCATACGAGGTGTAGGAGTATATACAAGAGCTATGGGATCAGTTTTGTTTTCTTTAGTCTCATCACTCTGAAGAGAGTCATCATGAGATGTGGGAAAAGTAAGGAGGCTAGGATCAAAGGGAAACTCGGTATTTACACTTTTTAATAAGTCGAAAGTGAAGATTTTGATCACCTTTATCATACAACAAATTCTAAAAAAACTTCCATGCTGACTTCAAGAATAGCAAAGAAGTAATTTTCAAGAAAGTAGACTAGATCCACGAATACCATTCCACTTTGGATTCCTCGAACTTAGTGTAAGATCCTTCCATTTTCTTAGAGAAAGAGTTAGTCCCAGAGTGGAGTCTCTACATTGAGTTGGAGTCACCGAGGTGAATGATTTGAGCCTTCTTATGCATCGATTGTTGTCCACCATCAACCATCGAGATATGAACTTGATACATGTGCTCGGGAAATTTACAAATTAGATGTTACGTTTACAAACTAGGCAGAAAGATTGGCGAATTAGCGTTTATCTACTTTCGCTAATGCAAAGCAAAAAGAGCGTTTTGAAAGGCTACCCGGCATAACTTCAAGCTCCGTCCGTAGCTTATAAAACAAATAACACTAAGAAGCAAACCATTTTGTTTCCCCAGAGTATGTCGCCACTATGTTATTGCCTAAATCTACCTTAGGCTGAAAGGAAGGCAGAGTTCGAAAGTGGTAACATCATACCACGCTCGGCCGCGTAGCTAGCCCTACCGAGGATAGGAGAGGACTCTCTCCGGGTGAATCTCAATGAAAAGTAATCAATAGGGGCTTGAGATGACTAAAATGAATGCTAATTTTAGGCTAGGTATATGAATAGGAGGAGTTTGATATGATTTTTGGATGGATTTTTGTCGAAAACAAGGGAAAGGCAATTTTGGGCTGCGGGGATGAGGCCAGATTTCTTGCGAGAATTCTAATTTGGGGCGAGGTAAAGCGATGGTTTTGATGCTATCGAAATTTAATGGATGGACGGTTTAGATCGTTGAGGGGATTTGAAGAAGGCAAGAAATCTGCAAGGATCCTCTCCAAAACAGACATGAAAAACATGTAAAATCAAACAAAAGTCTAAAGGCAGAGCACAGCGAGCTATTGGATTCCACCTGTTAACACGATTTGTTTAATTCAAGAAGAACAGAGAAGGGAAAACGATACACATATAACATTCAGTGAAACTTACAAATAACATAGAGAAGAACACCATCAAAACTCAGAGCCACAAGGATCCCAAAAAGTCGCTGCAAAACTCTGGTCTTTCCTTTGCCAAAAAATGCGAAATGTATGTACAATGAAGTGCCAAACAATTCCCAAGTAGTCCAACCACGAAAATGCCTCGAGAAAAATACATATATATAGACCAGCCTAAGCCCTTCCCATGCCTCTAGGGGTCGAGCTCATCCTTTCTAGGAGTTGTTTCAACCAATTCTAAACATAGGAATTGAAATCTAGGCAATCGAAACAACTTTGCCTCTATATGCTAGGAGACCGATCCATTCACTTTAATTTTCTCTTTTTAGTGAATGAATCCTCTAGAACAAGTAAAAACATGCCAAATTTACATCATGGTCACGAAAATTACATCAATATAGATCAAGAGTTACATCCAGAAAGTGAAAACTAGTCAAAGCTGGGCGAAATTACGAGTCTGGAAGAGTGAAAATTGAGGCCAAATTTCTCTATGCGCCGCGATCGATCTCGTATGCGTCGCGCAAGTTTGGAGCCTATTTTTGAGGAACTTCCTGAAGTCCACATTGAGCACATGATAGCTCGTTGGAAAGCCCTTCAGATGTCTACTTTCCAACCCAAGTGGAATGTCTCAGATTTGGATGTTCATTTGCCCCTCCAAAACTGCAATCTCCCAAGATTGGTTCCCTGCGTAGTGCAAAAAGTGGCGAGAAAGGCCATTTTTCGAGGTGTTTTTGACCCTTTAGGACCACCCGGAACTTCATGAAATCCTTATACCATTCCTGAGCATGCATAAATTTTCATAAAAAATCAAGAAATACCAAGTTTTCCTCCAGAAGGGATCTCCCAATCGTAAGCGCGCGCCAAGTGGCGCTACGCCGAGGCGGCACTCTGTTTTATGACCAAAATTTCAAAAGTGACAAAATTTTCTCCAAATTTGCTGAAATTTGGAATGAAGGTCCATCATCAATTATCATGCTCATCCAATGAAGCTTCAGCCAACATTATGTCTTTTTCACGCCTCCTCGATGCCTTCTTCATCTATGTTGCCTAAGGTGAATACGAAGAGTTTTGGTGTCTTAGTCTCAATGCCCAAAAATATGCTAAGTATGAAGGGAGCTGTGAAGAAAATAAGATAATGAGAACACTCGAAGTCTTGTCGAGTGGTATTTTTCATCTTTCGAAAGCCTTTGATTTAACAACTTTAGGGATGAGTGACACGACGCGAATTTTTAGGATTCTTGGGGTTATTTTGCAAATGAGAATAGGGATAATGATGGGAAATGAGATGGGATATAATGGAATAGGGGAGGGATATTAATGATAGTGCGGCAGGTAGGAGGAGAAAGTCACCACGGAGTGCGGGAATGTGTTTTGAAGTATTTTGCACCAAAATCAAAATTTAACACTCAAACTCAAACCCTAGGGAGCGAGTTTTCGACGAAAAAAGAATAGGGTTTAACTTTTTGATATTACAAATTCTCGACCAATCTTTGAAACCACACCAAACACCAGCACTACGAGCAATTACAAGGTGATGTCAAACTTACTCATAGCAAAAAGGGATCAAAAAATTGGAAATTTCATTGAAGGCAAGGACAAAATTGGCTTGTCGGCTCCGTGCGCGCGCGCGATGCGGCCCAATGCGTGCGCGTTGTGCCGTATATTCGGTGCCGATGTAGTTTTTACCTTGCACGAGTGCTGGCTTAATGCGCCGCGCCCGCCTTAGTGCGCCGTCGCCGCCTGCCCAATGCGCCGCGCAACTCACTTTCACCATAGTTTGGCTTTCACACCTCCGACTTCACACTCCATGATTTTTCTTCGGCTTCTTTGATGACTCTTGTGGGAAAATGGAGCTTGAACTTGGAAAGACCAATGTGTTTTGATTTTTCATTTTTGGAAAATCCACTTTTGGTAGTGTGTTGCAGAAGTTTGGCACTTTCACATAACTTTCTGTTTTTGCTTCCACTTTGTGATTTTTGGCTAAATGATGAATTTCTTGTCAATATTTTGCGGTAGCAGCTGGCAGTGGAATAAGCGAGGGCGCTAGGGTGCGTCTGCCTTGAAGAATACGACAACTGAAATTTTTTTTAAAAATATACATAGCATTTATTACAAAGAACAAAATGATGATTTTCTTCAAAACAGAGGTTTTTGAAGAAAATTCATGTTCAATCATTGTAACGACGAAATTTTGCGATGAAAACTTATTTTTGAGCCTCCCTCCGCTCTCTGGCATTATTAAATATTTTGAAGACTTAACCCTAGACTAATGGTCGAAAAGCCCTAAAAGACTCTTTGCCCACGAAGATCAAACAAGGCTGGTTAATGACCTTAAAATTGATTTTCATGAACTTCGACAAACGGACCTAAGCTAGCAAGTACATGGCACGAGGGACATGAGCACGACAAGACCCTTCCGTCAAAAAACCCATGCTCCTAATGGAATGCAAATGATCGAATTGAATGAGACACCTAAAAAATGAAATGCAACGAAAGAGAATTTTGATCTCGACGGAGGGATGAACGTACGTACCTCTAACATTGGCTCCCAATGGGGATGTTAGCTCCTTGGAGGTTCCAAGAACTATAGATCATTGGAAGAGAGACAATGCCTTCATCCATTGGGAAATGGAGCCAAAACATGAAAAAGCGACATTATACGAGACTAACTCTAAATCAAGAATAAGCTCGAAAACCATAATAAAATCAAACATGAATAAAACATAAATAACAACCGGAAAGATGCTCATAATTGAGCTTATTCATAAAACCTACTCTAATTGTTCTTTTCGCCACCCGATCAAGTGAAATGGAATAGGCAATGCAACCATGTAAGCATCCTGGCACGTATTTGATTTCTTCCCAAATGCTTTATAATACGCGGGAAAAGGGAAGAATCGAAAGGAAACTCCCATGGAAACTCGGAATCAAGTTTACTTCGTCGATAAAGTTGCAAAGCATGAATTGACTAGATGACTTCAAGAATATCGCAAGGGTCTTCATAAACATAGCTTTTGGTTTCCATTAACACATTACTACTCCGATCCAAGTATGTATTCATAGTCGGATATTAAGATGTTCCTCACATGCTCGTGCGCGGCTTTCTTTGGTAGGATGTGGGACGTGTCAAAAGGATCTGAATTTCATGAATAACCAAACTCCGGGAGGTGATTCTAAAGCGGAGACAAAGTCTCCTTTATCAATCTCCTCATATGAATGCAAATCTTGATATGGGCTTTGTAATGAAAAATCTGTTAAAAAAGACAATGAAGGCGACTTTTGAATAAGATTATTATCAACATTCTTTTGGCACATGGTTAGCTAATGGAGAAGAAATTTTACAACAAACATCATCCAAGAACCTGAGAAAAAGGATCATCCAGACTTGAGAAGGTTGTTGCGATGTATCCATTATGCTTGTATGACATCCTACCGTCCGCTCATCTTTTTCTTTAGAGATATCTAGAAGGTTACCGGTTTATGGACTCGAAATGCTTGCGAAACAAAAGTGACAGTCCTCCTTGCATCATTAAATCATGTATTTCGGCTTCCATGCCTTCATCTATAATCGACCTTCCATTGCGTTTGGTGGCTGCAAAATCTGAGCTAGGGGAAGAGTTTTGTATCCAAAAATAATTTCATCGGTGCCGTTTCAAGGGAAGATTTCTCATCAACAACTTGCTCAATAATTTCGCTATCTGTCTCATCTTTCACATTAAAGGCGAGAGATTGTTGATTTCCTATAGGTTTCTCATTTGAAGATTTACTATGCAACTTACCCTTCAAAAAGCTGAAATGATTCAAAACAAAGTGGTACGGAGTCACCTTGTAGCATTTGATCATGTGTGTCGACTCTTCCATGTCTTCCTGCGCAACTTGACAATGAATGGCTTTTTGGGTGCGCAAATCTGAATATGAGAAATCTTGAACAAGGTTTCATTGCCCTCAAGATGGTTCGGATCAAGACTAGTCGACAATTGATTTTTGATTGTATGGAAGTTGTCTCGATGAAGCTAGAAGCGAATCAAAACAAAAGAGGCAAAGATCCTTCACTTACTTCAAAATTTGCTGCGCTTTCCTCATCGTTGTCATAGCCGATATGCATCGGTTGATCATTGTACTCAAACTAGTCGAAAGTGAACTTCCTCCTCGCACAAACTAAGCTGTTGATTTGTCGCAAGATTAGCTTCGTTTGGAGAACATAATCCTCATCATATTGATCGAGCGAGGAAAATCATCGAGAATGCATGTCAAATCAACAGATCTCTCTTCTCCAAGATGATCGAAAAACAATCATTATACCGATCTATGACAACCGGGATAAGAAAAAAATGTTTTGGATCGGCCACTTGTTGATGAACGTCATTTTTCATTTTTTTGATTATTTTCCGCACCATCTCTTCTCTGCGTTTACCAAAAGGTCAAGCTTTTCCTTTGAAGTCGTCAGCATGCTCTTCGCAACATTCTTCTCTTTCTTCTTCTTCCTTCAACCTTGCTCTTCGGATCAGAAAAATGAGCCTCTACATTTGCTTGCAGCCCGATTACGTATCTCTTGAAGTGTTGCAAGATTCCTTTCTCCATGGAAAATTTTAGGGGCTAATATTCGCGGTGGGCTAATTTTCCATGTTTTTTTCCAAAAAAAGATTCGCCACTTTCCATTTTTAATAAAAATGGTTTGCCCAAATTTTCACAATATAAAATTATTTTACCTTAAAAAATTTCCAACGGTATATAGAGACTATATATAAAACCATTATAAAAATTGAATAATTTTACAAATATATCAATAAATGTTTTATAGTTTGCATATTAGGGACTAGTGAGATTCGCCATTTTTTAAACTTGGGAAAATTTTCCTTCCTTAAAATTTTCCCTACCTTTCTCTCAACTGAAACTCCATTTCTAGATAAAAAAGCACTCGGTAATGTAGAGAGAGTAGATCTAGGAGGAGGTCTTATATCGACGGTATCGAATAATAGACTCGATTGAATCTACGAGAAAATTGTTGTACCTGTCTCCCTGGCCGGTCTTTTTCGGTTGGTTATACTCTTCATAATCAGAGAAAAGGTTATGTCGATCACCCACCGTCGAGGAAAACATCGACGAACGGGCGGTAAATCGAGATGGTCGCATCGGGTAGGGCTTTGAACCAACTCTTCACTTGGCCTTGAAAAGAAAGAGCAAAAAATTCTAATACTAACATCTTCTTCATCGGCTTCGAAAAAGGTCGAGAAAAGTCTCGACATTCTACACATGTTGCTCGAGTGTTGACATTGTTACACTGCACCATCAAATCTCGGCAAATATAGGTAATAATTTACGAGGGAAATCATCGATAATAGGAGGTAAAACAAGAGGTTTGTACCTATCGGGGACTATACAAGTCTGTAGGAGTATACTACGAGAGCTATGGGATCGAGTTTGTTTTCTTTAGGCTCATCACTACGAAGAGAGTCATCATGAGATGTGGGAAAAGTAAAGGAGGCCGGGATCAAAGGAAAACTCGGTATTTACACTTTTTGATAAGTCGAGTGAATATTTTGATCACCTTTATCATACAAAAAATTTCGAAAAACTTTCGAGGGCAGCAGCTTTCAAAGAATAGCAAAGAAGTAATTTTCAAGAAAGTAGACTAGATCCTCGAATACCATTCCACTTTGGATACCCTGCGAACTTAGCGTAAGATTCCTTCCATTTTCTCAGAGAAAGAGTTAGTCCTCCAGTGGAGTCTCTACATTGAGTTGGAGTCACCAGGTGAATGATTTCAGCCTTCTTATGTCTGATCGTTTTCCACCATCAACCATTAGATCTCAACTTGATACATGTACTGGGGCAATTTACAAGTCAGATTTTACGTTTACAAGCTCGACCGGAGATTGACTGAAGCAGCGTTTATATACTTCATTGATGCATAGCAAGGGCGTTTCGAAGGCTACCTGGCTAACTTCAGGCTCCGTCTGTAGCTTATAAAAAAAATAGCACTAACAAGCAAACCATTTTGATTCCCCATTATCGTCGCCACTATGTTATTGCCTAAATCTACCTCAGGCTGAACGAAGGCAGAGTTCAGGGTAACATCAAACCACGCTCAGTCTGGTAGCTAGCCCTACCAGATCAGGAGAGGGCTCTCTCTGGGTCAATTTCAGCAAATAATGACCAATAGGGCTTGAGATGACTTAAAATGAATGCTAATTTTAGGCTAGGTATATCAGTGCAAGGATTTGGTCTGATTTTTGGGGGTTTTGTTGGAAACAATGGGAAAGGAAAATTTGGGTCCGGGGATGAAGGCCAGTTTTGCAGAGTTCTAATTGGGGCAAGAAAAGCAATGGTTTTGATGCTTTGATTTGAAAGGATGGATGGTTCAGACTGGTGAGGAGCTGAAGAGGGCAAGAGGGTCTCAAGAGTCCTCCTCAAACAGATGAAAATATGTAAAATTAAACAAAATTAAAGGCAGAGCAGAACCAGTTACTGAATTCTACCTTAATAACTCTTTTGTTTAATTTCGGAAGCAAAGAGAAAGGAAATGGTACACATAAATATCAGTGAACTTAAAAATTACATAGAGAGAAACACCATCAAAACACAGAGCCACAAGAATCCCAAAAAGTGTTGCAAACCCTGGTCTTTCCTTTGCCAAAAATGCATAAATCAAATGTACAATGAAGTCCTAATCTATCCCAAGTATCCAACCCTGAAAATGACTGAGAAAATACATAATATAGACAAGCCTAACTCCTCCCCATGCCTCTAGGGGTCGAGCTCATCATTCTAGGAGTTGTTTCAACCATATCCAAACTAGGAACTATAAACTAGGCAATGAAACAACTTGCCTCTATATGAAAGGAAACTGATTCATTCACTTACATTTCACTTTTTAGTGAATGAATCTACTAAGATAAGTAAAAATGTGCCAAAATTACATCATGGTCATGAAATTACATCAAGGTAGATCAATATTTATATGAAAAAGTGAAACTGGTCAAAACAACACGAAATTCTGAACTGCTGAGTGAAAAATAGGCCAAATTCCTCTATGCACCGCGCCTGAAATCTTTATGCGTAGCACAAATTTGGAGCTGATTTTGAGGCCCTTCCCGAAGTCCAAATTGAGCTCATAATAGCTCGTTGGAAAGCCCTATCTGTCTAATTTCCAACCCAAGTGGAATTTCTGGATTTGGATGTCATTTTCCCCTCCAAAAATGCAATCTCCCAACACTGTTTCCTGTGGGTGTAAAAAGTGGCAGAAAGGCCATTTTTGGAATGTTTTTGACCCTTTAGACCACCCAGAACTTGATGAAATCCTTAGGTAATCCATGAGCATGCATAAATTTTCATAAAAAATCCAAAAATGTAAATTTTTCCTCTGATTACCAATTATAATGGCAGTAAGTGACGTCTAGTCGACGAGCTTGTTTTGTGACCAAAAATTTAAAATTGACAAAATTTTCTCCAAATTTCCTGAAATTTGGACTGAAGGTCCATCATCAAGTATCATGCTCAACGAAAGAAGCTTCGGCCAACATTACGCCTTTTCCACACCTCCTCGATACCTTCTTCATCTATGTCGCCTGAGGTGAGTATGAAGAGTTTGGTGTCTTTGATTTTTGTTACCAAATAAGTGGTGATATGGGAGGGACTGTGGGGAAAGATAGGACAGTGGGGATAATGAAATTCAATCAAGTGATATCAGAGGTGTAGGGGAATCCTTGGGGTTTGGGGATTTTTATAAGTGAAATGGGAAAGGAGGAATGCTTGGAATGGGGAAATAGGGCTTTTGGAGTGAATGACTCTTAGATATGTAAGAGGATAGTGTATTGATGAAATAACAATGATGGGAGAGAAACAAAAAAGGGAGAATGGAATACGTGGAAGAAAAATGTTTTAAAATACCAATTCCAAACCCTAAGAGAGCACTTCTTAACACAATCATAGGGTTTAAGATTTTGGCATACAAACTCTTATATTCCCCTTTCAAACAACACCGAACATTGCTTAATGGTAATTACAAGGTCGCATAGACTTACTCGGAGCAAGGGAGACTAAATTGATTTGGAGTTTGTTGAGAAATGGCAACAATTTAGTGTTTCGGGCATGTGCGCTGCGTAGGATATGTGCGCCGCGCCAGTGTAATTTTTACACTGCGTGAGACTGCCCTATGCGCCGCGCAGGCTGTGTGCGCTGCGCCCAACGTTCAATGCGCCGCACACGTTGCCTTCAGCACAATTTCGGTTTTCACACTAACTTTTGCTTTCCTCCACGTTTTCACTTTGCTTTCTTGCGTGCAAATGAATGATTGAAGCACAAGAATATCTCCTATGGCATGGACTTTTATTCTTCATTTAGAATAACCCACTTGCTAATATTGTAGAACTTTGGCACTTTCACATTTTGAAATGAACTCTGTTTTTCTTGTTTTCTTTGATTTCTTGAACTGATGATGAATCTCTTGTCTATTTTTGCAGGGATGGCTGGCATGGAATTTGAAAAAGGTGACCAAGGTTGCACCTGAATATCTTCACAACTGACAAACTTTGAAAATTGCATAGCATTAATTGCAAATGATGAAACTGACGATTTCTCTTCAAAACATAGTTTTGAAGAAAAGTCAAAATCTTACATTACAACAATGAAATTTTGCGATGAAAACTTATTTTGAACCTCCCTCTGGCCTGTTGGCATTATTAGACACTTTGAAGACTAAATCAACTAAACCCTAGACCTAAGGAGACCTAAAAACCCTAAAATGACTCTTTGCTGACCAAATACCCAATAGGACTTTAAATGACTTTAAAATTAACATTGATGGTCAGACACGGACCAGCAGGTACAAGACATGAGGGGTATGAGTGAAAAGCCTCCTTCCGTCAGATAACTGATGCCCCTAGCGGAATGCAACCGAGAGAATTGAGCAAGACACCTAAAATGAAATGCAAAAAGAGAAAATTTGATCTCTGACAGAGGGATACAAAGACCGACTCTAACATTGGCTCCAATGGGGATGGTAGCTCCTAGGAGGTGCCAAGAACTACAGATCTTTGGGAGAGTAGACAGTGCCTTCATCCATTGGGCAATGGAGTCAAAACACGAAAACTGACATTATGCAGACTGACTCTAACTCAAGGCTAAAACTGAAAACCATAATAAAACCAAACATGACTAAACATAACTAACAAACTGGAAAGATGCTCATAATTGAGCTTATTCATCAAACCTACTCTAATTTTTCTTTTCACCACCCGATCAAGTGAAATGGAACAGCCAATGCAACCATGTAAGCATCCTAGCTGCTATTTGATTTCTTCCCAAATGCTTTTTGATGCACCAGAAAAGGGAAGAAATGAAAGGCAACTCCCATGGAAACTTGGAATCAAGTTGACTGCTGATAAACTTGCAAAGCATGAATTGACTGGATGACTTCAAGAATACTACGAAAGGATCTTCATAAACATAGCTTTGGTCCAGGAAATCTCCATAGCTGGACATTAAGATTTTCCTCACATACGTGCTGTCTTTATTTGGTGATTGCAGCAAGCTGTCAAAAGGATTCTGAAATTCGTGAATAACCAAACTCTGTTGTTGATTCCAAACAGAACAAAGGTCTCCTTTATCAATCTCCTCGTATGACTGCAAACCTTGAGATGGGCTTTGTAATGAAAAATCTATTAAACAAGACAATGAAGGCGACTTTTGAATAAGATTATTATCAACATTCTTTTCTGGCACATGGTTAGCCAATGGAGAAGAACTTTCATAGCAAACATCATCCAACACACGAGCAATATGACCATCAAAAACTTGAGAAGACTGCTGCGATGTATCCATTGAAATTGTATGACATCCTACTGGTTGTTCATCTTTTTCTTTAGAGATATTATGAAGATTCTGCTTTATAAAGTGAAATGCTTCGAAACAAAAGGGTATAGAATCCTCTTGCATCATTAAATCCTGTATTTCAACTTCCACACCTTCATCTATAATCTGACCTTCCATTGCTTTTGGTGGCTGCAAATCTGGAGCTAGGGAGAGTTTTGTATTAGAAATGATTTCATCAGTCGTTTCAAGGGAATATTTCTCATTAACAACTTGCTCAAGAATCTCGCTATCTGTCTCATCCTCAACATTAAAACTGAGAGATTGTTGATTTCCTACAGGCTACTTATTTGAAGATTTACTATACAATTTACCCTTCAAAAACTGAAATGATTCAAAACAAAATGGTACAAAATCATTTTGTATCTTTTGATCATGTGTGCCAGCTTCCAAGTCTTCATCTGCAACTTGGAAATCAATGACATTCGAGGGTTGCAAAGCTGAATATGAGAAGTCTTGAACAAGGTTTTTATTGCCCTCAAGATGGTCTAGATCGAGATTTGTTGACGGTTGATTTCTGATTGCATGGAAGTTTTTTCTGATGAACTGAAACGAATCAAAACAAAAAGGCAAAGATCCTTCTCTTACTTCAAAATTTGTTGCACTTTCCTTGTCATTGTCATAGCTGATATGCATCGGTTGATCACTGTACTCAAGCTGCTGAAAGTGAACTTCCTCCTTCCACAAACTAGCTGCTGATTTGTCTGCAAGATTAGCTTCTGTTTGGAGAACATAATCATCATCATATTGATCAAACTGAGGCAAATCATCAGTATACAACACATCATCAAGCATACATGTCATATCAACAACTCTCTCTTCTTCAAGATGATCTATAAAGCAATCACTATGACAACTGGGATAAGGAACAAAATGTTTTGGATCAGCAACTTGTTCTTGAATGTCATTTTCATTTTTTGCAGTCATTTTCCGCACCATCTCTTCTACTGCATTTACGAAAAGATCAAGCTTTTCCTCTGAAAGTGTCAGCTGCTCTGAAACATTCTTCTTTTCTTCTTCCTTCAACCTTGCCCTCAAGATCAGCAAATGAGCCTCTACACTCTTGCAATTTTATACTGTTTCTTCAAGAGTTACAACATTCCATTCTCTCCAAGCTGAAACTCCATTCCAGGATCAAAAGCGCACGGGTAATGTCAAGCCGAGATCTAGGAGGAGGTCCTTATATCTATGGGTATGAAGTATAGACTCGATTGAATCTAGCGGAAAAGCATTTGTATTGTCTCCCCCAGTTTGTCTTTTAAGGTGGAGCATACTCGTCTAAATAAGGAAAGGATTTTGTCTGATCACCCACCTGTCGAGGAAAACTTTGACGAACTGCTGGAAATCTGAGATGCTCGCATCAGGCAGGGCTTTGAACCAACTCTTCACTTGGCCTTGAAAAGAAAGAGGAAAAAGCCTAATACTAACATTTTCTTCATCAACTTCAAAAATATCTAAGAAAGTCTCAACATTCTGCACATGTTGCTCAGCATTGACATTATTACATTTACCGTCAAATCTCGGCAAATATAGGTAATAATTTGCAGGGAAAGCATGAAGAACAGAAGGTAAAACAAGAGGTTTATACCTATCTGGGACTATAAAAGGTGTACAAGTATATACAAGAGCTACGGGATCAGTTTTGTTTTCTTTAGGCTCATCACTCTGAAGAGAGTCATCACAAGATGTGGGAAAAGTAAGGAGGCCAGGATCAAAGGGAAACTCAGTATTCACACCTTTTGAATAGGTCGAGTGAAGATTTTGATCACCTTTATCATACAACAAATTCTGAAAAACTTTCAGGATAGCTTCAAGAACAGCGAAGAAGTAATTTAGAAGAAAGCAGACTAGATCCTGAATACCATTCCACTTTGGATACCTGAACTTTTTGTAAGATCCTTCCATTTTCTCAGAGAAAGAGTTAGTCCTCCAGTGGAGTCTCTACATTGAGGTTGGAGTCACCAGGTGAATGATTTCCAGCCTTCTTATGTACGATCATTTTCCACCATCAACCATTAGATCTCAACTTGATACAGAACTTGATACATGTCTTGGGGCAATTTACAAGTCGATTTACATTTACAAGCTTTCTGTGGGAGATTGGCTGACAGTGATTTATATACTTCATTGATGCATGTGTAGGGCGTTTGAAGGCTACAGCTAGCAGGGCTCACGTCTGTAGCTTATAAAACAAATAACACTAACAAGCAAACCATTTTTTCCCCAGTATGGTCGCCACTATGTTATTGCCTAAATATACCTCAGGCTAAAAGAAGGCAGAGTTCAGGGTAACATCAAACCACGCTCAGTCTAGTAGCTAGCCCTACCAGAACAGGAGAGGGCTCTCTCTGGGTCAATCTCAGCAAAAATAATCAATAGGGCTTGAGATGACTTGAAATAAAGGCTAATTTTAGGCTAGGTATATAAGTAAAAGGATTTGATTTGATTTTGGGGGTTTTTGTTGGATCCAAGGGAAAGGAAAATTTTGGGTTCGGGGATGAGGCCTAGTTTTTGCAGAGTTCTGAATGGGGCAAGGAAGGCAATTGTTTTGATTCTTTGAATTGAATGAATGGATAGTTTAGACCGGTGAGGAGCTGAAGAGGGCAATAGGGTCTCAGTGTCCTCCTCAAGCAGATGAAAATATGTAAAATTAAAACGAAAATTAAAGAGCGAATCGAGAACCCGATTCATGATTATATAATAACTCTTTGTTTAATTTGAGAGAAGCAAAGAAAGAGAAAGGAAATGGTACACATAAATATCATTAGACTTTGGATACATGGAAACACATCAAAGCCCCAGAACTGGATCCCAACAAGTGCTGCAAAACTCTGGTCTTTCCTTTTCCAAAAATATAAATCAAATGTTGATAAGTCAATGAAGTCCTAAGCTATCCCAAGTATCCAACCACAGAAAATGGTAGAAAATACATAATATAGACCATCCTAACCCCTTCCCATGCCCGTAGGGGTCGAGCTCATCCTTCTAGGAGTTGTTTCAACCAATTCTAAACAAGGAACTGAAATCTAGGCAATCAAACAACTTGCCTCTATATGGAAGGAAACTGATTCATTCATTTAATTTTCACTTTTTAGTGAATGAATCTACTAAGATAAGTAAAAATGTGCCAAAATTACATCATGGTCATGAAATTACATCAAGGTAGATCAATAGTTACATGAAAAAGTGAAACTGGTCAAAACAAGGCGAAATTCTGAACTGCTGAGTGAAAAATAGGCCAAATTCCTCTATGCGCCGCGCCTGGAATCTCTATGCATAGCACAAGTTTGGAGCTGATTTGAGGCCCTTCCCGAAGTCAAAATTGAGCACAGGATAGCTCGTTGGAAAGCCCTGCCTGTCTACTTTCCAACTCAAGTGGAATTTCTGGATTTGGTTGCCATTTTCCTCTCCAAAAGTTCAATATCCCAACACTGCTTCCTGTGTGTGTAAAAGGTGGAAGAAAGGCCATTTTTAGGGTGTTTTTGACCCTTTAGGAAATCCAGAATTTGATGAAATCCTTAGGTAATCCATGAGAATGCATAAATTTTGATAAAAAAATCCAAAAATGCAAATTTTTCCTCTTGAAGAGCTGCCAATTATAAGCGCATGCCAAGTGGCGCTACGCGTCGAGCAGGAAAATCTGTGTTTAGGCTCAAAAATTCAAATTTGACAAAAATTTTCCCAAATTTCTTGAAATTTTGGCTGAATATCCCTTATCAAGCACTATTATGGGCCAAAGAAGTTTCGGCCAAGATCATGCCTTTTCACGCCTCCTCAATGCCTTCTTCATCTACGTTGCATGAGGTGAATATGAAGAGTTTGATGTCTTTGATTTTTGTTGCCAAATAAGTGGTGATATGGGAGGGACTGTGGGGAAATAGGACAGTGGGGATAATGAAATTCAATCAAGTGATATCAGAGGTGTAGGGACAACCACTGACTATTTGGGAATTCTTGGGGTTTGGGGATTTTTATAAATGAAATGGGAAAGGGGGAATGAAGGTGAAATGAAATGGCTTGGGATGGGGAAATAGGGCTTTAGGAGTGATTGACTCTTAGATATGTAAGAGGATAGTGTATTGATGAAATAACAATGATGGGAGAGAAACAACAAGGGGGGAATGGAATATGTGGCACAAAACTATTTTAAAACACCAATTTCAAACCCTAAGAGAGCACTTCTTAACACAATGATAGGGTTTAAGCTTTTGGCATTCAAACTCTTATATTCCCCTTTCAAACAACACCAAACATTGCTTAATGGTAATTAAAAGAGCATTTGAACTTACACAGAGAAAATGAGACCGAGAAATTTGGAATTTGTTGGAGGCAATGAAAAAATTTTGATGTCGGCCCTGTGTGCCGCGACAGAGGCCCAGTGCGCCACGACAGTTATGTGCACCGCGCCAGTTCAGAATTGCATAGTGAGAAACTGCCCTATGTGCTGTGCCCAACGCCTAGTGCGCCGTGTCCAACACTTCACCACATTTTCGGCCTTTCAAACCCTGATTTCGCCCTCCATGATTTTCTTCGGCTTCTTTGATGATTCTTGCGTGCAAATGAATTTGTTGAATGTGGAAATATCTTATGTATACAAAGGACTCTTATTTTTATTTTGACAAACCCACTTTCTAATGTTGCAGACTTTGGCACTTTGCACTTTTTTAAATAAACTTTGTTTTTGTTTGTTTCCTTTGATTTTTTGAACTGATGATGAATCTCTTGTCTATTTTTTGCAGGGATAGCTAGCATGGAATTTCGATAAAGGTGACCAGGGCTGCGCCTGAAGAACTTCACAACTGAAACACTTTGAAAATTGCATTACATTTATTACAAAGGATGAAATTGACGATTTTTCTTCAAAACAGAGTTTTGAAGAAGAATCATGATCAAGCATTATAACGATGAAATTTTGCGATGAAAACTTATTTTGAACCTCCCTACGGCTTTGTTGGCATTATTAGACACTTTGAGACCAAATCAGCCCAAACCCTAGACCTAAGGAGACCTAAAAACCCTAAAATGACTCTTTCTCTGACCAAATACCCAATAGGACTTTAAATGACTTTAAATTAACATTGATGGTCAGACACGGACCCGTAGTCTGAGACATGAGGGGTATGAGTGAAAGCCTCATCAAATCGGATAGCGATGCCTAGCGGAGATACAGCAGAGAGAATTGAAGCGAAGACACCCACAAAATGAAATGCAAGAAAGGGTGATCTCGACGGAGGGATACAAAGGCAGAGCTCTAACATTGGCTCCAATGGGGATGGTAGCTCCTAGGAGGTGCAGGGAACTACGAGATCTTTGGGAGAGCAGACAGTGCCTTCATCCATTGGGCAATGGAGTCGACACATGAAAACTGGCATTATACAGACTGACTCTGACTCAAGGCTAAAACTGAAAACCATAATAATCTAAACATGACTAAAACATAACTAACAAACTGAAAAGATGCTCATAATTGAGCTTATTCATCAAACCTACTCTAATTGTTCTTTTCACCACCCGATCAAGTGAAATGGAACAGCCAATGCAACCATGTAAGCATCCTGGTTGTTATTTGATTTCTTCCCAAATGCTTTCTGATGCGCAGGAAAAGGGAAGAATCGAAAGGCTACTCCCATGGAAACTTGGAATCAAGTTGACTGTTGATAAACTTGCAAAGCATGATTTGACTGGATGACTTCAAGAATACTGCAAAAGGATCTTCATAAACATAGCTATTGATTTCCATTAACACATTACTACTCTGATCCAGGTAATCTTCATAGCTGGATATTAAGATTTTCCTCACATCTGTGCTGTCTTTCTTTAGTGACAGCAGCAAGTTGTCAAAAGGATCCTGAATTTCGTGAATAACCAAACTCTGTTGCTGATTCCAAACAGAACAAAAGTCTCCTTTATCAATCTCCTCATATGACTGCAAACCTTGATATGGGCTTTGTAATGAAAAATCTGTTAAGCAAGACAATGAAGGCGACTTTTGAATAAGATTATTATCAACATTCTTTTATGGCACATGGTTAGCCAATGGAGAAGAACTTTTACAGCAAACATCATCCAACACACGAGCAATAGGATCATCAAAAACTTGAGAAGACTGCTGCGATGTATCCATTGAAACTGTATGACATCCTACTGGATGTTCATCTTTTTCTTTAGAGATATTACGAAGATTCTACTTTATAAACTGAAATTCTTCGAAACAAAAGGGTACAGAATCCTCTTGCATCATTAAATCATGTATTTCGGCTTCCACGCCTTCATCTGTAATCTGACTTTCAATTTCGTTTGGTGGCTGCAAATCTGGTGCTAGGGAGGGTTTTGTATCCAGAATGATTTCATCAATCATTTCAAGGGAATATTTCTCATTAACAAGTTGCTCAAGAATTTTTCTATCTGTCTCATCCTCAACATTAAAACTGAGAGATTGGTTATTTCCTACGAGCTGCTCATTTGAATATTTACTATGCAATTTACCCTTCAAAAACTGAAATGATTCAAAACAAAATGGTACGGTATCATATTGTATCATTTGATCGTATGTGCCAGCTTTCAAGTCCTCATCTGCAACTTGACAATCAATGGATTTCAGGGTCTGCAAATCTAAATATGAGAAGTCTTGAACAAGGTTTTCATTGCCCTCAAGATGCTTCAGATCAAGACTTGTTGACAGTTGATTTCTGATTGCATGGAAGTTGTCTCTGATGAACTGAAACGAGTCAAAACAAAAAGACAAAGATCCTTCACTTACTTCAAAATTTGTTGCACTTTCCTCATCATTGTCATAGCTGATATGCATCGGTTGATCGCTGTACTCAAGCGGCTGAAAATGAACTTCCTCCTTCCACAAACTAGCTGCTGATTTGTCTGCAAGATTAGCTTCTGTTTGGAGAACATAATCATCATCATATTGATCAAACTGAGGCAAATCATCAGTATAAAACACATCATCAAGCATACATGTCAAATCAACAGATCCCTCTTCTCCAAGATGATCTACAAAACAATCCTTATGACAACTGGGATAAGAAAAAAAATGTTTTAGATCAACAACTTGTTCATGAACGTCATTTTCATTTTTTGCAGTCATTTTCCGCACCATCTCTTCTACTTTGTTTACCAAAAGGTCAAGCTTTCCCTCTGAAGGTGTCAACTGCTCTGCAACATTCTTCTTTTCTTCTTCCTTTAGCCTTGCCCTTCGGATCAGCAAATGAGCCTCTACATTTACTGCAATTTTATGTATTTCTTCAAGTGTTACAACATTCCTTTCTCTCAACTGAAACTCCATTTCCGGATCAAAAGCGCCTGGGTAATGTAAAAGAGCAGATCTAGGAGGAGGTCTTATATCTATAGGTATCGAAAAATAGACTCGATTGAATCTAGCGGAAAACTGTTGTATTGTCTCCCCTGACTGTCTTTTCAGCTGGGCATACTCGTCTAAAATAAGGAAAGGATTTTGTCTGATCACCCACCTGTCGAGGAAAACTTTGACGAACTGCTGGAAATCTGAGATGCTCGCATCAGGCAGGGCTTTGAACCAACTCTTCACTTGGCCTTGAAAAGAAAGAGGAAAAAGCCTAATACTAACATCTTCTTCATCAACTTCAAAAATATCTAAGAAAGTCTCAACATTCTGCACATGTTGCTCAGCATTGACATTATTACATTTACCGTCAAATCTCGGCAAATATAGGTAATAATTTGCAGGGAAAGCATGAAGAACAGAAGGTAAAACAAGAGGTTTATACCTATCTGGGACTATAAAAGGTGTACGAGTATATACAAGAGCTACGGGATCAGTTTTGTTTTCTTTAGGCTCATCACTCTGAAGAGAGTCATCACAAGATGTGGGAAAAGTAAGGAGGCTAGGATCAAAGGGAAACTCAGTATTCACACCTTTTGAATAGGTCGAGTGAAGATTTTGATCACCTTTATCATACAACAAATTCTGAAAAACTTTCAGGATAGCTTCAAGAACAGCGAAGAAGTAATTTAGAAGAAAGCAGACTAGATCCTGAATACCATTCCACTTTGGATACCTGAACTTTTTGTAATATCCTTCCATTTTCTCAGAGAAAGAGTTAGTCCTCCAGTGGAGTCTCTACATTGAGTTGGAGTCACCAGGTGAATGATTTCAGCCCTCTTATGTCTGATCGTTTTCCACCATCAACCATTAGATCTCAACTTGATACATGTACTGGGGCAATTTACAAGTCATATTTTACGTTTACAAGCTCGACCGGAGATTGACTGAAGCAGCGTTTATATACTTCATTGATGCATAGCAAGGGCGTTTCGAAGGCTACCTGGCTAACTTCAGGCTCCGTCTGTAGCTTATAAAAAAAATAACACTAACAAGCAAACCATTTTGATTCCCCAGTATGGTCGCCACTATGTTATTGCCTAAATCTACCTCAGGCTGAAGGAAGGCAGAGTTCAGGGTAACATCAAACCATGCTCAGTCTGGTATCTAGCCCTACCAGATCAGGAGAGGGCTCTCTCCGGGTCAATCTGAGCAAATAATGACCAATAGGGCTTGAGATGACTTAAAATGAATGCTAATTTTAGGCTAGGTATATCAGTGCAAGGATTTGATTTGATTTTTGGGGGTTTTGTTGGAAACAATGGGAAAGGCAAATTTGGGTCCGGGGATGAAGGCCAGTTTTGTAGAGTTCTAATTGGGGTAAGAAAAGCAATGGTTTTGACGCTTTGATTTGAAAGGATGGATGGTTCAGAATGGTGAGGAGCTGAAGAGGGCAATAGGGTCTCAAGAGTCCTCCTCAAACAGATGAAAATATGTAAAATTAAACAAAATTAAAGGCAGATCAGAACCAGTTACTGAATTCTACCTTAATAACTCTTTTGTTTAATTTCAGAAGCAAAGAGAAAGGAAATGGTACACATAAATATCATTGAACTTACAAATTACATAGAGAGAAACACCATCAAAACACAGAGCCACAAGGATCCCAAAAAGTGCTGCAAACCCTGGTCTTTCCTTTTCCAAAAATGCATAAATCAAATGTTCAATGAAGTCCTAAGCTATCCCAAGTATCCAACCCTGAAAATGACTGAGAAAATACATAATATAGACAAGCCTAACTCCTCCACATGCCTCTAGGGGTCGAGCTCATCATTCTAGGAGCTGTTTCAACCATATCTAAACTAGGAACTAGAAAATAGGCAATGAAACAACTTGCCTCTATATGAAAGGAAATTGATTCATTCACTTACATTTCACTTTTTAGTGAATGAATCTACTAAGATAAGTAAAAATGTGCCAAAATTACATCATGGTCATGAAATTACATCAAGGTAGATCAATAGTTACATGAAAAAGTGAAACTGGTCAAAACAAGGCGAAATTCTGAACTGCTGAGTGAAAAATAGGCCAAATTCCTCTATGCGCCGCGCCTGAAATCTTTATGCGTAACACAACTTTGGAGCTGATTTTGAGGCCCTTCCCGAAGTCCAAATTGAGCTCATGATAGCTCGTTGGAAATCCCTATCTGTATGCTTTCCAACCCAAGTGGAATTTCTGGATTTGGATGTCATTTTCCCCTCCAAAAATGCAATCTCCCAACACTGTTTCCTGTGGGTGAAAAAAGTGGCAGAAAGGCCATTTTTGGAGTGTTTTTGACCCTTTAGACCACCCAGAACTTGATGAAATCCTTAGGTAATCCATGAGCATGCATAAATTTTCATAAAAAATCCAAAAATGTAAAGTTTTCCTCCTGCAGAGTTGCCAATTATAAGCGCGCGCCAAGTGGCGCTACGCGTCGGGCAGAAAAACCTGTTTTGTGACCAAAAATTTAAAATTGACAAAATTTTCTCCAAATTTGCTGAAATTTGGACTGAAGGTCCATCATCAAGTATCATGCTCAACGAAAGAAGCTTCGGCCAACATTACGCCTTTTCACACCTCCTCAATGCCTTCTTCATCTATGTCGCCTGAGGTGAGTATGAAGAGTTTGGTGTCTTTGATTTTTGTTACCAAATAAGTGGTGATATGGGAGGGACTGTGGGGAAAGATAGGACAGTGGGGATAATGAACTTCAATCAAGTGATATAAGAGGTGTAGGGGAATACTTGGGGTTTGGGGATTTTTATAAGTGAAATGGGAAAGGAGGAATGCTTGGAATGGGGAAATAGGGCTTTAGGAGTGAATGACTCTTAGATATGTAAGAGGATAGTGTATTGATGAAATAACAATGATGGGAGAGAAACAACAAAGGGAGAATGGAATATGTGGCAGAAAATTGTTTTAAAATACCAATTCCAAACCCTAAGAGAGCACTTCTTAACACAATGATAGGGTTTAAGCTTTTGGCATACAAACTCTTATATTCCCCTTTCAAACAACACCGAACATTGCTTAATGGTAATTACAAGGTCGCATAGACTTACTCGGAGCAAGGGAGACTAAATTGATTTGGAGTTTGTTGAGAAATGGCAACAATTTAGTGTTTCAGGCCTGTGCGCCGCGCAGTCAGCCCAATGTGCCGCGCAGGCTATGTGCGTCGCGCCAGTGTAATTTTTACACTGCGTGAGACTGCCCTATGCGCTGCGCAGGCTGTGTGAACCGCGCCCAACGTTCAGTGCGCCGCACACGTTGCCTTCAGCACAGTTTCAGTTTTCACACTAACTTTTTCTTTCCTCCACGTTTTCACTTTGCTTTCTTGCGTGCAAATGAATTATAGAAGCACAAGAATATCTCCTATGGCATGGACTTTGATTCTTCATTTGGAATAACCCACTTGCTAATATTGCAGAACTTTGGCACTTTCACATTTTGAAATGAACTCTATTTTGCTTGTTTCCTTTGATTTCTTGAAATAATGATGAACCTCTTGTCTATTTTTGTAGGGATGGCTGGCATGGAATTCGGCAAAGGTGACCAAGGCTGCGCCTGAATATCTTCACAACTGACAAACTTTGAAAATTGCATAGCATTAATTGCAAATGATGAAACTGACATTACAACTATGAAATTTTGCGATGAAAACTCATTTTGAACCTCCCTCTGGCATGTTGGCATTATTAGACACTTTGAAGACTAAATCAACTAAACCCTAGACCTATGGAGACCTAAAAACCCTAAAATGACTCTTTGCTGACCAAATACCCAACAGGACTGTAAATGACTTTAAAATTAACATTGATGGTGAGACACGGACCAACAGGTACAAGACATGAGGGGTATGAGTGAAAAGCCTCCTTCCGTCAGATAACTGATGCCCCTAGCAGAATGCAACTGAGTGAAGTGAGCGAGACACCTAAAATGAAATGCAAAAAGATAAATTTTGATCTCTGACAGAGGGATACAAAGACCGACTCTAACACTCACCAGCAAACATCTGACATGAAATGCAGCTTCTAACCTTTGATCCCACTTGTGAAAACAAATTAGGCCAATAGAATCCTACCCTTAGTATTTTGTATGATATGGCTCTCCAAGCATAGTGTCCTCCACATATAGAAATTTCTCAGTTTATGTTTATGTTAAACAAAGTAATGAAATTTTGAGAGGATCTTTCCAGTACAAATTGGAATTGATGATACAATATTTAATATATCTCAACTTAAGTGTTTTTCACTTACTTCTTGAAAATTGAATAGGACACTCAAAATTGATCAGAAAAATTACAATATCTGCATACCAATCTGATAGTAAAAACTTTTCATCAATGTGAATAGGAACTATTTGGCTTGAAGGAGAAGGTTCTTGTGTGTTCTTTCCTTGAGAATCTTGGGTAGGTTCTTGTGGATTCTCCTCTTCTGCATTTAAGGAAGGTTCTTGTGTATTCTCCCTATCTAAATTTTAAGAAGGATCTTGTGTATGTTTCTCAGAGATTTCAAAAACAGAATTTATTCCTAAAACTTTTCAATTGGATTCAGCTAACAATTTAGCTAAACCTTGGCGCTTTACTAAATTAGTGGTTTTGACACTCAGATCAAACTTAAGGATTTGGGTGATCCATCTTCCTCTTCTTCCATCATTGTCTAGTTGGGTAAGAACAATTTTTACAGCACTGTTAGGGACATAAGCAGTAAAGATTGAGTGAAGGACGTACATTCTGAAATATTTTAAGGCCTGAATTAGGGCATAGGCATGTTTTTCAATAATATCATACTTCAGTTCATCATCTCAGATGACCTTACTAAAAAATTCTATGGGCTAATCATCAAAATCTTCATTTTTTTGTAAAATGACAACAACAACAGTGGTTTCAAAAGCAAAGGAAAATATACTGAAAGGTTAATAATAATTTGGGTTGGAAAAGGTAGGAGCTTCAGAAATAGCCTTCTTAATTTGATCAAAATCATATCTAGCAGGAATAATCCATTTGACTTCATGATTCTTTTTAAGTATATCAGTTATTTCTTTAACTATTTTAGCATAGTTAGGGATGAATCTTCTCAAGAAGTTAATTTTCCTAGAAAGGCTTGGATTTCTTTCTTATTTCTTGGCAATGATAATGATTGAATAGCATATACTCTTTTAGGATTTATCACCATTCCTTCCTTTGAAATGATGTGGCCCAATAACTTTCCTTCTTTGATGGCAAATAGAGACTTCTTAGGGTTAAGAGATATTCCAAACTTTCTACACCTGTCAAAAACCTTCATCAAGTGTTTTAAATGCTTTTGATCTAAATTAGAGAAAATAGTGATATCATCAAGATAAACAACAACAAATTTATGTACTTAAAAACAAAGGCTAATTCCATAGCTCTTTGGAATGTTGCTCCTGCATTTGATAACCCAAAGTGTGGTAAAGGCAGTCTTCTCTCTGTCTTCTGGATTTACCATTATCTGGTTATATCCAGAAAATCCATCAAGCATGGAAAGTCTATTAGCACCAAAAACATTTTGGAGTAATTGGTCCATCTTTGGCAGTGGATTGTTATCCTTTAGAGATGATTTGTTAAGGTTTATGAAGTCTACACAACGTCTAATTTCTCCATTTTTCTTTTTAACAAAAACCAAATTGGCTACCCAGTCAGAGTATCTTAAGGGGACAATTATTTGGACATATAGAAGCTTCTTAAGCTCCTTTTCTATGGTAGGAAGCAGAACTGGATTAATTCTTCTTATTTTTTGTTTGCAAGGCTTTGCTTCAGGTTTTAGTGGAATTTTATGTTCTTAGATAGAGACGTGTCATAAGTTTTCAAATCAACATAAGACCAAGAAAAAAAATCTTTGTAATTTTTAATAAGTTTAAAATATTTAGTTTTAACTTCACGAGTTAAAGATGCACAAATTTGAATTTTCTTAATCTCTCCATTAGTTCCAATGTTAGTTTCTTTAATATCATCTTCTGGTGAAATGGACAGTGTATTTCTAGGGACATCATTTGATCAAATAACTTTTCTAAAGGAACAAGTCCTTTAGGAATGAATTTTTCTTACAGTTGTATAATGTTATGGTGAGTTACCTTTGAATTTAAATCTGTATGGTCATTTTCTTTAGAAGCTTCATTCATATCTGATTTATCCTCTTCAATTTGTAAAACAGAAAATTCATCAATAACCTGGAGAAATGATTTCAGTTGTTCATCATCTTCAAATATTTGCTAATATTTTAGATTATCTGGAATAGATGGCCTATATTTGACTTGGATTTGGTATTGTACCTGCATTTGGTCTAGTATCTTAAAAGAACTTGCAGAAACAGCTAAGGAGTCTACATGAATATTTTCATTTCTAGGAATAAAAGTTATATTAAAAGCATTAAAGGAGTTTTCAATTGAATCCCAAACCTCATTTCTGTAAGACCTAAGCCAATGATGCTTTGTTTGACAAATATTCCTAACTTGTCTTACTATAAGTTCATAATCACTATAAACACTTAAATTTTTCACGTTTAAGCTTCTAGCAAACTCTAAGTCTAGGAGGAAAGCTTCATATTCAGCAACATTATTTGTGACCTCAAAATCTAGCTTGCATGTTTGGGTTATGTTCTCATTCTCTAGTGAAATTAAAACAACACCAACTCCAGCTCCATCTTTGGTACAAGACTCGTCAAAGAAAAGTTTCCAAATATCAGTTTGAACATATTTAGGAGTTTCAATTACATCTTCAATCTTAAGTTGGGAATTCTGTGAAGCGTTTGAAGGTAATTGGAAGCGACCAAAATCTTGGTCAACTGCATAAATGGGATGAATTCTGGCTTGGTCTACTTTACACACAGTATGTATAAATTTGACCTCTCTGTACAGCTTAAGATTTTTTCCTCCATACACAGGAGTTGTAGCAAAAGACATATCCATCTGAAGACTTCCTCCTAGTTTGGCACATCATGATCTTGAAAGAAGCATTCTAAACTTGGGAGGAATATCAGTGACAACAATATATAGAACTATACTTTTAACTGGTATTTGAGCTAGAGTGACCACTAAATCTTTTATAATTCCTAAACAAGGTACTCTTTTGGAATCAAAGGTGTATAGGTCATGATAAGATCTAGTGATTTCAAGGTTTAATTGATCCATGATAACCTTAGGTATAAGGTTATGTGAGGCTCCAAAATCTAACATACAATTATATAACAATGAATCATGAGCTTTCAAAGTTACATAAAATGGAGGTACAGTTTCATCTATCATATCAAAACTTGGACCAAAAACTACTGATGGTTTCTCATCTTGAAGGCTAATGACATCTCCTTGAGCATCTACACTAGAGTTTTGGATCCATTTTGTGACTTGACTCTTATTTCCAAGATTTTTAGAAAGTTCTGAAAGTGGAATAGGAATTTTAACTCTTTCTAATTATTTTTCAACATTAAAAGTAGTCAAAACTGCTCTATCAATTTGTGTAGTATCATTTGGCTAATTCAGAGGTTGAATAGAACTAGTTTGAGTTTCAGAAAATTTCACTTGAGGCTCAATTATGACAGGATCTTTAGGAGGTCTACCAGGACTTGCTCTTGGTCTTAAATCACACATTCTGTTAAGTTCATCAATTAAAAATTCAGACAAGGCTTGATATTTAGAGACCTGAGAACTTTCTTGACCTTATTGGGACATTTGACTCTGAGGGATAGGGATAATAACAGTCTGAATAGATGTGTTATCTATGTTGTTAATATCTTCAGTGATTGATAAAGTATTATCATCAGGTTGTTGATCATCAATCAACAAAGGTGTAGGTACTTATTGATCATTATTTGGTCTCTGAAGAATTTGCAATTGGGGGGCTTTCTTGAATTGACCTTGGGTTTGTGTTTGGGGTCTAGCAACAATTTGTTGGACTATTCTAGGTTGTGTTTCAATCTTAGAAATCCTATTTGGAAGGTTTTTAAGAAGTGATGTGATTTCATCTATTTTTTAGTCTTCATTTTTAGATTTAAAGGAAGAAGAGGCTTCTTGATTTGATTTTAATTTTATTTGGGCTTTTTCAACTTTTGCCTTTAGCTTAGTTGAGGAATACCCATTTGCTTCAACATATATAGCATTTGTTTGTGTGTCTTCTAAGGTACAAGTTGTTCTCTCTCTTAACATGACAACAAAATCATCCTCAAAGGCTTTAGAGAATCTAACCGTTGATGCCGCTACAGGGGGTTTACAATTAGGAGGCATCTTGTGATAAATTTTATTAAATCTTTTGATGAAATCAGCTACTGTTTCACCATAATTTATTTTAAGCTCTTCAAATTCTGTAACAAATAAACATGATCCTTTTTCATACCCCATTGATTTTTTAAGATAGTTGTCAATTCCTCCCAAAATCTAATAGAATTTACTGGTAATTGTCTAAACCAAGTCCTAACATTTCCTTCTAAAGACTGCACAAACAATCTCATATAAACATTTTCATTTGCTATGCTCATGTCATCAGCAAAATCTAGAAATGCTGCCAGATGATCTTCAGCTGATAAACTAGTTTCTCCATTAAATCTTGGGGGATGTTTCAGATATCCAGCGGGTAAATCATTAAGTATGTTTAGAAGTAATAGGGCATCATATCTTGCTTGAACAATTGGCCTGAAACCAGCCATACTCAAAGATGAGGATGAAGAAGATTCATTAGTGGTGGTTGTAGAAGTAGAGGATGAAGTTGGGGAAGAAGGAGGTGAAGATGGAGGAATAAAAGAAGGTGGAGGATGAAGTGGAGTTGAATATTTTTTGATGGATCTTAAGGGTGTTCGAATGACAAACTTTTCAACCTCTTCTTCTCCTCCTTTGTGTTCAAATAAAGGATTAGAATAAATAGAAAATAGATCTTCTGGTTGTGCAGAAGTAGATGGAACAGAGTGTGAGATAGGGGATATGAAATCAGTAGGTTTGAATCTAGGTAGATGTAGATCCAACTCCTGTTATGATGTAGGAGATTCAGAAGGTGCCTCAGGTAATTTATAAGACTCCAAAGAATGAACTAACAAAGCAGATTGAAAAACGACTCCTTTGGATACTAATTCATGCACTCTAGGAGGAAAGTCTTATGTTTATAGGGGAATAGGTCCAGATCTGGAAGGATTAGGAACTGTTGTTGTCTCCCGTTGAGGAATGGAAGAAGGGGTTTGATGTTTTCTTCTAGAAGAAGCTTTCCTTACCAGTCTCTTTGGATCTTATGGAGGTGTTATCACTTAGAAAAAGTGAAACATCATTTGACATAGTCTCAGAGGTTCATTTGTCAAAGGTATGGTCATAAAGTTCATTAGGAAAATTTAATTTTTTTTCATATTAGCCTATCCTCAGGTTCAAACCCACCCCCATTCAAGTCATATCATGTCCCATCAGTCATCATTTGCTGATATATTCCATTTCACAAGATTTTGAATTCGAAAAGGTCACTTTAGCCAATATTTCTTGTTTTCATAGTGAATTACCCAGTAAAAGGGTAGTTTTCGCTACAAAACTGTTAATACTTTTGTAGTGAAATTTCCAGGAAATACACTAACTACGCTACGAAAAGGGGTTTTTCTATTTGACATTTCAAATTCAGTACAAGGTGTCAGTCAATGATTAGAAGTGTTAGGGTGGATGTCGTTCGAGTCAGTTAGGGTTAAATCAAGGTACAATGGTCATGGTTGAGGTCATTATTACTATTTTTAGCATGTATGAGTCATGATTAAGCTATGGGTTTTCATCGAAACTTTAAAACATTGCCCAATTGAGTCATTTATCATTCTCTTCTTCATCTTTGCATGCTACTGAGCTCTGGAGAGCTGTTTCACCGAGCCAAGCTGGTTGTTGGAACTTTCAAATGTTGCAGGTGTCACTGATCAAGCGAGGCATAGAAGGTTTAAAATCATCATGGTTGCAAAGAGGAAGACCAATAAAGGTGGAAATTGCCTCAGATATTAGCCATCAGACATGAATTTTATTAGTGAAGACCCAACTGCCTTAGAAGTTTTCAGAAGAACATGGTGTTTGCAGTTTTCCCAAAGATTGCAAGGGTGCCATGTGCAGGTTTCTAAGGATTTTTCCATCAGTTTCAATGGGATAGCTTCAAAGGTGGGAATGTTGAACCTCATTGTATCACCAGAGACCATTACAGCAGCAACATGAATTCCTAGAGGAGGAGAACAATGGTTCAAAAACTTCAAGTTCACCATGCGGGAATGTAAGGAATTTATCAAACCAGAGCATATTGAGATTGATCTCACAAATGCCATCCCAAGGAGCTACATGAAAGGAAACTTCTCAAAGCTACTGCTAATCATTCAGAAGTACTTCACCTGTGAAGGGAGGTATCATATGGTTTATTCCTACTACCTCAGGCTTCTGCTACATTTTGTTGGTAAGAGGTCTCTTGATTTACCTTTTTACTTATACGAAAGCTTAACTAAAATGTCAGATAAAGTTAAAGCTAAATTTGAAGGAAATGAAACCTCACTCTTTCATCATGGTTTAATCAAGTTGTTGGTATTAGAAGAGTTAAAGAGATTAGGCATAGACTGGTCATCTTTTCTGTTTGTAAGTGGTTTTGAAGTAGATGCAATCACTCCTAAAAGAACTCCTAAACCTAGAGATATACCATCACCTTCAGTGGCAGAAAAAAATTGAGCCAGTGATCATGGAGACAGAGCCATTGTAGAAAGCTGACACACCCAAAGTTACACCTGCAAAACAAAAGCCAATAGTGAGCAAACATGGAAGTAAGAGGGTTACAAGAAGCCAAACAGTGGCTAAGGGTAACTTATAAGACATTTTGCATGCTATTGATATTGAAGAAACTCCCATAGTTCAAGCTAAAGATATATATGAAGGAGGAAATAAGCTCAAGAAAGTCAAAACAGCTGAGAAGTTAGAGTTTGAAGGTGAAGATGCATGATTCATATTTCAAGCTAGGAAACCAATGACAAGACACGCTAGAAAGGTCACTAAAATTGTCCAGCCACCACCAAGCATCATTGACTTTTCCTCGCCTGCAAAAGAAGAATTAGTCATTAAACAAAGGAAAGGAAAAGAGAAAATCATTTGAAAAATAGATATTGAGGTCCTTAAGGAGCAGTTGAAGCTGGAAAATGATTAAATATCAGTCTTGAAGAAGAGGCAAGGAAGCACAAGTTTCAGAAGGTACAATTTGAGTAAATGAAAAAAAAATGGGAGGATCAAGTCACAAGTGTCACTAAGACCTTGGACAACACAGAAAAATTGATCAAATGGACAAAGCCATTGAGAGGAGAGGTGAAATATATCATAAAAATGAACCTGCACTTATAGTCTAAGAACATGACACTAAAAGACCAAGTCAAATACCTACAAGAACAATTGGAACTGATTCATGAAGAGCTGGAGAAGAAGGGTTTAAAGATGATTGTGGTTGAGGAGCCCATAGCTCAACTGATCATTAATGAAGAGGAAACACCACAGGGGTCCTAAGTTAAGTTTGAATGAGTTTTAGAAGGTTCATGGCATGCTGAAAATCAAGTTTTTATAGCTGGAGGTCACTTTTTGCAGTTAGTCTTGAAGTCTGGAAATTCTGTAGTTTTTCACAGTTTTGTAGCATTTCCTAGGCTTAAAACCAGGAAAACGCTATGAAATTTTTTGCAGAAGCTTATTTTCTTCCAAAATCAGTTTTTGATGTTTTTAAGGAGGGAGAATGATGGTGATGATGTGTAATGTCTTGGTTGACACCATGGAAAAGCAAAGGAGTAGAGTTTTGGGTGGAAAAGCTATTTTTTGGACGCTACGAAACAATCATGTTTTCATAGTGAGCTGTTTTTGAAGGTTTTGGAGCAGCTTAATGGCAGTTTTGGACAGCTGGAATCCTCCAACAGGTCAAAGGACCTTACCATCAAACATTTATGACTTGAAGAAAGTGTTGTGGAGACAAATCATCAGCTAAAGCTTTCATTGAAGATAAAGGTCTTGCATTCCTGAAAAATAGGGTTTTGTCCCACATGTCTAGGAGGGTTTTTAATATGTAAAGTAGTGGTGAACTATGTCATAGCCTATTCGAGCATGTGATCCTTATTTGTAATTGACATGTAACCGTTTCAAAGATAAGGTAGAATGATGTAATAAATAGGAGTTTGAATCCTACTAGGAAATGTCTTATTTAGGGTGTAGCTATCATTTTCTTGTTAAAAGACATGTTTTTCTATTATATGAGGTGTCATAGGAAGAATTCAATGAGTCTAGCCATTAGGTATATCATCCTTGTTGTAATAATGTCTATTTAAAGTCAAATCATCGAAGTAGTAAGGGGTTGGAGATTTTTTGCACCAAACCGCTGCTTTATTGTATTTGACTTATATCAGTAATACAAAGGACTTTCTTCTTTACAAACTTGAGATTCTCATGGGGTCTTTAATGTGTTTCTGATCTACATATTTATGTTTACCACTTATAGTAGATTTCATCCCTATTACTCAGAATTCATATGTTTATGCTCTGACTTCCTTTAGTGATGAAATGACTGTGTTTCTCTATGTTTCATGTGTGATTTGCCTTTGTTAAAGACCCCTATCTGCCTCAGCTTCCATGTCAAGAAACCTTGCCACTAAAAATACTGATTGTTGACTCTAGGAGCCCAATGGTAGCAAGCTTGTATTCTTTCAACCCACAATCATAAAAAACAAATTATTTTTCAAACGGAGTTAGCCATCTAGTACTATCATTATCAAACATCATAAAACCCTTTGAGAGAGCCCTCTCAAACTGAAGAGGCTAAGCTTCAACCAAAATCTAGTTTGAAACAGTTACATAGAGTTGTCTGATTAGCAGCCAATCAAGTGCAATTTTGTGATAACAGGAGGTAAGACAATTTCAGAAATAGAATGAGACCTGGTATGCTTTGAAGGAGCCAGCTTGGGTTCAGTGAAGTCGCCGGTGAAAATATTTGACCTAACTAAACCTTTAATCACCCTTATAGGAATAGGATTTATCATTGTCCCATGGAAAACAAATCAAATTCTGTTCCCCAATAATGACGCCAGTCTGATGTTGTCCTCTGAGATAATTAGGGTCAATAAATTATGCCAGAGTATCTATAATATTTTATTTTGTTTTAAGTTTGGAATTTTTGGATGACCAATGCATAAAACAATTTTGCAACAACTATGCCTAAACTTTTAGATAATATAAATTAATAAGGCAAAGGGTCGTTGCTTTACTTCACACAATGATTTATATTTGCATGTGTTTAAGCGGAATATGTAAGAAGATATGATTATTTAAATATTCAAATTGAATGTTTTAATGATTATAAGTGTGAAAACTTTCAAACTATGTCTAAAATTCTAACAAAATATATTTAACATTATGAATATGTTCATAATTTATTGATGAGAGGGACTTACACAAATAGAAAGTTCAGTAAATAGTTAACTGATATGGATAATAACTTCAGGAGGAATTTAAGATAACTGAAACTCAATTATTCTCACCTAGTCATCTTCATAAAAAATAAATACATGTAGAAAACATAATATATAATAAACAGGAAAGCTCACAAAAGAACAAGGTTGTATGAAACAAATATAGAATCCTTCATTTATTATTAATGATCAAAAGCTTGTACACTGTTGCTTAAAAAATGCTTATCCAAGGGTGTAACCCTTAATAACTTGTAGTGAGAGTTATTTATACTAGTTCTAAGAATAAGAAAATATCTATAACTGATTACAAAAATAGTATCAAATAATAGGAAGAAGGAAACTGTTGAATGGTGTGTCCCTATTTTGAAGGAGGTTGTTGATGACTTATCCCTTGAATTGATGTTGTGTTGTCATACTGTTAGGATAAAAAAATTACTCAATTGTATCACATAATTGATCCCATCTTTCTTCACTTGGGATTTTCAAATTCACCATATTTCTAAATACTTCATCCACTTTTGTGTACCTTTCAAAAGTTGGCTTGTTAAGGAACAGATGTCTAATTTCATGCTTGATGATCAAATCAAACTCTTAGGCTTCCAAAAAGGCCTTCCTTGTTATCTGTCCTTTGATTCCTGCAAACTTAGCTCTATCCACTGCAATAGTATGCAATTTCTTGCAATAATATTCTAATTTAATCAAATTATCATTTAGAGCTACCAATCCTAGTAGTCCTTTCTGATTTAAAACATTAAATTTTGAATGAAACCTTTGAACAACAATGTCCAGGGCTTGACATTTTGTCTCTAGCTGGTTAATGAAATTATTCTTCTGTAAGACCTTATTAATCTATAAGATGGTAATTGTTCTGTCAGGAATCTTTATCTCTTCCAATTCTTCTCTGATTTTTGAATTTAGCACCTTTATCATATCTGTGGCTTCTGCTAGCTTGGTCTTCAAGGCCGTTTTCTGTTCTTCTATTTATGTTCTGCATCTGGTAATGAGTTCTTGTTGTTCAAATATTATTTGTATGGATGTCCATACATCTGTCATGGATTGGCTTATGTGTGTCCAAATATTTTTCCTTGGCTTGGGCCAAGGTATTTTCCATTAGAGACTCGCTTTCCAACTTCTTAATCTTAAGTCCCAATCTGTGGGATTTGTGCATCTCCTCCATATACATAGTATCATTCTTGATTTTCTGCAATTCTAAGTTTTGGAATTTTTGCAGTAACTTCTCATTTTCCAGTTTCTGTGTGGAAAATTCTTATGCTATTTTTGTTGGATCAACTATTGTTGTTGTAGACTTAATGGTTGTTGATGATGAGCTAGGTTATGTACCTGCAACTACTATTGTGACTGCTGTGACTAGAACCATAGCAAGTTGTGCTGCTTCTTTCTCCTTTAGTAACCCTTCAATCTGCTTTTCCATTTTCTTTAGTTATATATTTTGCTCAATGATAAGCTTGAGCATTTCTTCCCTGTTCTGTTCACTCCCTTCAATTTCTTTGGTCTGTGGATCCTCAGTTGAAGGCAACTTTAACTATTTTCGTAAAGCTGCAATGTCTGCATTTTTCTTTTTAAATATCTCTTCTACTGCCTTGCAGTCCTTTGGATTATATCCAATCTTCACTACAAGATCTTCCAGGGACTTGATTTTGTTATCTTTAGCTAAGGAAGATAACGTTTCAATATTGAGCTGAGTGTGAACATTGGATAAGGCAATCCTAAGTTTATAAAGAGACATAGCTATAGTTTTCTTGGTAGCAAACAACATCTCATCAAACTGTCTGTGCATATCCATCTGATCAATTGGATGGACTTGATTGGCATCAAATAAAAATATAGTCTTTTATAGTTTGATGGAGACTTTGGAAAAGCAGAAAGAAGCCTGTGCTGGGAAGTGGAGGTCTGTTTCCAGAATTGGCTGTATACATTAGTCTTTAAAGTCTCACTCTTCTGTTTAATTTCAAGGAAGAGAAGATGTTTTGATCATTTTTGGAACTGGTTCATGTAGACTGAATGATTTCCAGAGCTTCTTTAGAAGGTGAAGTTGTAGGAGGAGTGTTTGGAACACTAGTCCCTGCTGATGTAGAAACTTCTGGATCTCCAAATTCAATTATCTCTGGTTGCTTTTCTTCCGTAGAAAATTTCAAGCCAACCTTTGGCTTCTTTTGTTGTACAATGAATTCTTTCATAATATCCACAGTAGACGAAGTCTCATCTCTCACCCTTTTTTGTTGCTTGCTCTGAGCAACTGGAGTCTGTACATTGGAGGTGGATAAAACCTGCTCCTCTAGTTCTTGAAGTGTCCCATCAACCCACTGCTCTTGATTCATGAACTTTTCTATCTCTTGTGTTGGAGTATGATTATAGGGAGTTGTTTTTAATTCAACTCTCAAAGCTTAAATAATACCAAAAGGGTCATAAGACCAGGTAAAAGTAGGTTGGAAATTCATATTCTTTAACAATGTATCTGCCTCAACACTAGCTAATCTGGTGTTGCAAATGAATGATCCAATCTTTGACTTGATTTTAAACTGTGATTTCCTCTTGCCTGACACAAAGTGCAAGTCATCCATGTTGATCATCTGCCTAATATATTCCAAAGAAAAGATTCTAATAGGAACATACTTGGGCAGCTTATATGGTGGAAGCTCGCAACCTTATACCCTTATCTCTGTATAGTTCAGTTATAAATACCAGTCACCAGTTTTAGTCTACTCAGTTAAGTGTAAAATCCTTTTTATTTCATCTCCAATCCTTGGCTCTGTCTGACTATTGAGAGTTGTGCTACTGGATGTATCAATGTATCTATGAAATCTCATAAAGAAGATTTTATTGAAGTAGTCCTGACTATTTGAGTCCAATGAATCACTGATTGATTGACTCCTTGTTCATCCTGTTTGCTGAGTTTGATGGGCAAAAGATCTCCATGCTGAAAAAGAAATACATGGACAAGTACAGAGTTGTACTTTAACACTCCTTGTGTAGTGAGATTCATGAATTGTTCATGTATATTATCAGCCAAGAATTTACTATAATTATACATGAATGTTGGTTACTAATATTTGTTAAAGATGGAAAGGAATCCAAGGATGGGTTCATCAACAATCCTATCATCTGGATATCCTAACAAGTAAGAAAGCAGAGAAATATAATGCTTGGAGGCTTCAGGAAATATGGAAGATGAGTGGGGTGGTTTCCTTTTTGGTAATTCAACATCCTCAAGCAAAAACATCTCAAAGATTTGGGCTCTCTGTGGAAAATTTAGCTTATGGTACAGATCCATAAGTGTTGCTAGTGAAAAATGGCTGAGGGAGTTTGATTGAGGAATTAGGAGCATCTGGTTAATGATTTCAGCAGTATCAGAATGTCTCCATTCTAAGCCACCAGTGCTCTTTTTACAACGTCATATATGGATTGACACCAGATAATCAGGTAAGGAAATTCATGTGTTTTTTGAAAACTGAATAAAGGCAACAGTGACTCCTAGAATCTGATTGGATCCTGCTGTTCAAGGTATTTTTGTTTGAGCCATAGGTGTAATTCATGGAAGTCGAACTCACACTCGACATCTGCAGTCTTGAAAATGGATTCTACGAGGGGAACATGGTCGAGATCAACCAAGGTTGTGGTAGTAGCGCTTTATTCTGTATTTTTCTTTTTAGATTCCCCCTTTGCAACCATGCTGACAGAAAGAAGAAACATAATATAAGATGGTTATTGGATGACTAGATAGCAGGTAAACGGATTGACTCTAGTGACAAATTAATTAAATGACAGGAGATCGTGCGCAAGGAAATTGTTTTACCTGCAACCAACATTAAAGAGTCAGGCGAAAGTGACAAAGAGGTGGGTTTAGGTTTATTTATAGCATACAGGGTCAGGCTAACGGTTTTCTTGTGATCACAGTGGCTTTAATGGTTTGGGAGCAGAGCTGTAACTTGAAGGCTAATGGCCTGGGAGTGGAGCTGTAATAGACAAATAAAATTAACGGGTATGAATAGCTAGGAAACAGGTATGTGAGGTGGCGGTGTTTGATTGGTAAGGGAGTAACGGTCAAAGCGCGGGATGAAGAACCGTTGGCGGATTTCAGAGGGGGTAGCGGATGGTTTGTGGTTTTGAGCGGGGGGGTGGGCGTTGTGAAGTCGTGAGGCTGTGACAAGTAAGGTTGGCGCGCTTACCATTAAAACCACTTTTCCTGTAGACTAAATGATTTCCAAAGGTTCTTTAGAAGGTGAAGTTGTAGGAGGAGTGTTTGGACCACTAGTTCCTACTGATGTAGAAACTCTTGGATCTCCAAATTCAATTATCTCTGGTTTCTTTTCTTCCGTAGAAACTATCAAGCCAATCTTTGGCTTCTTCTATTGTATAATGAATTATTTCATAATATCCACAGCAAATGAAGTCTCATCTCTCACCCTTTTCTGTTGCTTTCTCTGAGCAACTGGAGTCTGTACATTGGAGGTGGATAAAACCCGCTCTTCTGCTTCTTAAAGTGTCCCATCATGCCACTGCTCTTGATTCAGGAACTTTTCTGTCTCTGGTCTTGGAGTATGAGTATAGGGAGTTGTTTTTAATTCAACTCTCAAAGCATAAATAATACCAAAAGGGTCATAATACCAGGTAAAAGTAGGCTAGAAATTCATATTCTTTAACAATGTATATGCCTTAACAGCAGCTGATCTGGTGTTGTAAATGAATGATCCAATCTTTGACTTGATTTTAAACTATGATTTTCTCTTGCCTGATACAAAGTGTAGGTCATCCATGTTGATCATTTGCCTAATATATTCCAAAGAAAATATTCTCGTAGGAACATACTTGGGCAGCTTATATGGTGCAAACTCGCAACCATATACCCTTATCTCTATATAGTTCTAGTATAAATACCAGCCACCAGTTTTAGTCTACTCACTTAAGTGTAAAATCCTTTTTATTTCATCTCCAATCCTTAGCTCTGTCTAACTAGTGAGAAGGTGTGCTACTGGATGTATGAATGTACCTATGAAATCTCAAAAAGAAGATTTTATTGAAGTAGTAGTGACTATTTGATTCCAATGAATCACTGATTGATTCACTCCTTGTTTGTCTTTGTTTGCTGAGTTTTATGGGCAAAAGATCTCCTTGCTGAAAAAGAAATATATGGACAAGTACAGAGTTGTACTTGAACACTCCTTGTCTAGTGAGATTCATGAACTGTTCATGTATATTATTAGCCAAGAATTGACTATAATTATACATGAATTTTGGTTGCTAATCTTTGTTAAAGATGGAAAGGAATCTAAGGATGGGTTCATCAACAGTCTTGTCATCTGGATATCCTAACAAGTAAGAAAGAAGAGAAATATAATTCTTGGAGGCTTCAAGAAATATGGAAGATGGGTAGGGTGGATTCCTTTTTGGTAATTCAATATCCTCAAGAAAAAAGATCTCAAAGATTTGGGCTCTCTGTGCAAAATCTAGCTTATGGTATAGATCCATAAGTGTTGCTGGTGAAAAATGGGCGAGGGAGTTTGATTGAGGAACTGGGAGCATCTGGTTAATGATTTTAGCAGAGATGGTGATCAGAATGTCTCCATTCTGAGCCACCACTGCTCTTTTTATAGGGTCATATATTGCTTGACACCGGATAATCAAGTCAGGAAATTCACGTGCTTTTTTAAAACTGAAGAAAGGCAACAGTGACTCCCAGAATCTGATTGGATCCTGCTTGTCAAGTTATTTTTGTTTGAGCCATAGGTGTAGTTCGTGGAAGTCGAACTCACACTCGACGTCTTCAATCTTGAAAAGGGAGTCTGTGAGGGGAACATGGTCGAGATCGACCAAGGTTGTGGTAGCAACGCTTTCTACTATATTTTTCTTTTTAGATTTCCTCTTTGGGGCCATGATGACAGACATAAGAAACATAATATAAGATGGTTATTGGCTGACTAGATAGCAAATAAATTGATTGACTCTGGTGATAGATTAATTAAATGGAAGGAGACTATGCACAAGGAAATTGTTTTACCTACAACCAACAGTAAAGAGTCAGACGAAAGTGACAAAGAGGTGGGTTTAGGTTTATTTATAGCATGCAGGGTCAGGCTAACGATTTGCTTGTGATCATAGCAACTTTAATGGTTTGGGAGCAGAGATGTAATGTGAAGGCTAACGGCCCGGGAGCAGAGTTGTAACAGGCGAATAAAAGGAATGGGTATGAATAGCTAGGCAATAGGTATGTGAGGTGGCGGTGTTTGATTCGTCAAGGAGTAATAGTCAAAGCGCAAGATGAAGAACCGTTGGAGGATTTCAAAGGGGGTAGCAGATGGTTTTTGGTTTTGAGCGGGGGGGAGGGGATGCAAAGTTGTGATGTTGTGACAAGTAAGGTTGGTGTGCCCACCATTAAAACCACTTTTCCTGTAAACTGAATGATTTCCAGATGTTTTTTAGAAGGTGAAGCTGTAGGAGGAGTGTTTGGAACACTAGTTCCTGCTAATGTAGAAACTTCTAGATCTCCAAGGTCAATTATCTATGGTTGATTTTCTTCTGTAGAAATTTTCAAGCCAATCTTTGGCTTCTTCTGTTGTACAATGAATTCTTTCATAATATCCAAAATAGATGAAGTCTCATCTCTCACCCTTTTCTGTTGCTTGCTCCCGAGCAAATTGAGTTTGTACATCGAGGTGGATAAAACCTACTCCTCTACTTTTTGAAGTGTCCCATCAGCCCACTGCTCTTGATTCATGAAATTTTCTATCTCTGGTCTTGGAGTATGATTATAGGGAGTTGTTTTTAATTCAACTCTCAAAGCATAAATAATACCAGAAGGGTCATAAGACCAGGTAAAACTAGGCTGGAAATTCATATTCTTTAACAATGTATCTGCCTCAACACCAACTGATCTGGTGTTGCAAATTAATGATCCAATCTTTGACTTGATTTTAAACTGTGATTACCTCTTGCCTGACACAAAGTGCAGGTCATCCATGTTGATCATCTTCCTTATATATTCCAGAGAAAATATTCTCGTAGGGAAATACTTGGGCAGCTTATATGGTGCAAGCTCACAACCATATACCCTTATCTCTGTATAGTTCTCATATAAATACTAGTCACTAGTTTTTGTCTACTCACTTAAGTGTACAAACCTTTTTTATTTCATCTCCAATCCTTGGATTTGTCTGACTATTAAGAAGTTGTGCTACTAGATGTATGAATGTATCTATGAAATCTCAAAAATAATATTTTATTGAAGTAGTCATGACTATTTGAGTCCAATGAATCACTGATTGATTCACTCCCTGTTCATCCTGTTTGCTGAGTTTGATGGGAAAAAGATCTCCCTGCTAAAAAAGAAATATATGGACAAGTATAGAGTTGTACTTGAACACTCCTTGTGTAGTGAGATTCATGAATTGTTCATGTATATTATCAGCCAAGAATTGATTGTAATTATACATGAATGTTGGTTGCTAATATTTGTTAAAGATGGAAAGGAATCCAAGGATGGGTTCATCAACAATCTTGTCATCTAGATATACTAAAAAGTAAGAAAGCGGAGAAATATAATGCTTGAGGCTTTAGGAAATGTGGAATATGGGCAAGGTGGATTCCATTTTGGTAATTCAACATCCTAAAGCAAAAAGATCTCAAATATTTGGGCTCTCTATGGAAAATTTAGCTTATGGTACATATCCATAAGTGTTGCTGGTGAAAAATGGCTGAGGGAGTTTGATTGAGGAATTATAAGCATTTGGTTAATGATTTTAGTAGAGATGGTGATCATAATGTCTCCATTCCGAGCCACCATTGCTCTTTTTACAGGGTCATATATGGCTTGACACTAGATAATCAAGTCAGGAAATTCATGTGTTTTTTGAAAACTGAAGAAAAGCAACAGTGACTTCCAGAATCTGATTGGATCCTACTTGTCAAGGTATTTTTGTTTGAGCCATAGGTGTAGTTCATGGAAGTCAAACTCACACTCAGCATCTGCAGTGTTGAAAAGGGAGTCTGTGAGGGGAACATGGTTGAGATCGATCGAGGTTGTGGTAGCAGTGCTTTCTTCTGTATTTTTCTTTTTAGATTTCCCCTTTGGGGCCATGTTGACATACAAAATAAACATAATATAAGATGGTTATTGGCTGACTAGATAGCAGGTAAACATATTGATTCTGGCGACAGATTAATTAAATGGCAGGAGACTGTGCACAAGGAAACTGTTTTACTTGCAACCAATAGTAAAGAGTCAAACGAAAGTGACAAAGAGGTGGGTTTAGGTTTATGTATAGCATGCAGGGTCAAGCTAACAGTGTGCTTGTGATCATAGCAGCTTTAATGGTTTGGGAGCAGAGTTGTAATGTGAAGGCTAATGGCTTGGAAGCGGAGCTATAATGGATGAATACAAATAACGGGTATGAACAGCTAGGCAACAGGTATGTGAGGTGGCGATGTTTGATTGGTCAAGGAGTAACGGTCAAAGCACAAGATGAATAATTGTTGGCGGATTTCGGAGGGGGTAGCGGATGGTTTGTGGTTTTGAGCGGGGGGATGCGAAGTCGTGAGGTTGTGACAAGTAAGGTTGGTGCGCGCACCATTAAAACCACTTTTCAGACCCACCAACCACCCCGCCCCCCCCCCCCCTCTCCCCGCGTTAACGGGAAATGGTCAAGGGGGATGTTGTGGTGTATTAGTCGCACTGGTGTACAAAATCACACCGGTTTAAAGAGTGTGGTCTACTCTTTAAACTATTGGTAATAGACATAAAGTGGTGGAGCTCAAAAGCACACAATTCAGTGAAAAAAGTATGTGAATTCATGCTCTAAGTAAACTAAAACTAAAACACAAATATACAGAAGCTATCAAAGAGAGTCAAAATGATAATAACACCAACGATGGCTCAAAGGCCTCTTCTTATTAAATGTTTGAAATGGAGAAGAAATTTTACCCACTTTCGAAAGGGCACCTAGGCAATGGCTCTAGGTCCCAATGCAAGGATGTTGCCTTCCAAGCTCTGCCTCTGATGCAGTCTCCCTCTCTCTCTGTCGTGGTGGACTAGGATTGTTGGGTGGCCAACGATCGAGTCCTCTTCAGCTCCAGCTCCGGGTCACACACTGCTAGTGTTGCTTGGGCAACTTTGGCCAGCATAAAAATGTGATCACCATTTCTTCATCTCTTGGTGGCTTTATATAGGGGATTTTCAAATCCTCCTTCCCTCCCTTGGTACATGATGGATGGTGACCCAAGGGAGAGGTATGATTCCATTGTGTGTTCCAAATATTCCTTTGTGTGCTCACATAGTGTCTAAGGAGGCACTGGTGGCTGTCCTTAGGCGGCTTCATATAAGGAGTAACTGTCATTTGCTTTGTGTGGTTCCAGAAAGCAACATTTTTCCATTTCCAGGCATGCGCGCTTATCGGGCAAAAAGGCGCGCAGAAAGCGCTCTTCTCGAAGGATTAAGCGTGCATTTTAACATTTAAGACTAGTTCAAAATTGATTTTCTCAAAACCTTAGAGATTTTAAATACTTTCTTTATTCCATAATGTGTTCCTGCCCTGTAAATCCTTAGGCTTGACATTAATTAATGTCATCTTCTGCTGTACGATTTTCCAGTGTTAACAGGGGTGTGAAGTTTCTCCCTGTCGTTGATCTGGGCAAGGAGTAAATCCACCGTTCAAAGATGTGCGCTTTTTATTTAAAGCTGACAAGATGTTTTGTCCACTAGTGACTTTGGCTAAAAACATATATATGCGCCATATAACATAACATTTGATGTCAAGTAATTCATAACAAAATTAATACTTGTTAAATGAGATTAATCATAAATTAATGAAAATCTAACATTTCTGAATGGCGCATTTAAACAAGCAGCCTTTGAATTTATTCTCTCTCTTTTTTTAAGCTAAATCATTTATTTTTCTTTTGCTTCCCTAGCATTTTTATGCCTTCATTCTTTAGGGAAGCCAACCTCTAACATTTTATTTGATATGAATATATAAAAAGAACAATAGTCTTAACATTTTTTTATTTCTTTTCCTTTTTTCATCCATATTCTAACTTAACATTTTGAATTTATTTTTGATTAATATGCTGACTTATCAAAACCCAATAATGTTACAACAGGTTCAATCCTCTCAACACTCTTGGGGTCAGGCTTCATGGTTGAGCCGGTAGGAAGTGATCCCTTCAAGTGGACCTTCTTGGTACAAATATTCTGTGGACGTACTAGTCACAAATCTCTGGTATCTATGAACTATATAGAAAAAGAATGTACTCATATGTTATAGATGGTATCAATGTTGCAATAATGACTAGTCATTCCCATTTCTAGATGACATTACTTATTGTCTTCTACATGTATTCATCTATTCAATCAATCAATCTCATGTATGTGTGTAATTAATTTAATATAAATATGTGTTTTAACTACATATTCAAGTTGATATGATGAAGTAGAGCATCAAGTTTGTTTCAAATGGCATGAAAATGATTTCCCATTGGCCTGTGGCCATTATTTTTACTTTTATCATTATTCAAAAATAAATTGTTTTTTTTCTAAAGAAACTATTTGAAATAAGAAATCAAAACTTTACGAGTACAACACATATTTGAAGTGTTTCACATAACCATTAATTTTAATAATGATAACAAAAGAAGATTTTGTCAAAGTGTTTGGAAAATTGTTTACCTACTTTTAAAGATCAAAGTGACTATCAATGGAAAAGAGATCAACATTGGCACTGGTCCAAGCAACAAAGATAAATACATTAACATCAACTTGGCCAATCAAATAGTAATTTGAGAGCCAAGTATCTAAAACACAGTGTTTTCTAGATAGAGAACAATTTTAAAAAGAAGAAGACGAAGACCTGTGATAAACAATTGATGATTATATTTTCATATTCCATTACGATGTTAAAATTATATGTATAAATGAGGTGGACATAATTCTAGGGTCAACCTAGATGGAAACATTGCGTATTGTTGATCAATATTTTTTATTGACTGTAAAACCTTTTAAACTTTTATGTTTTCATGTCCTTTGTATGTGTATTTGAACAACCTAACCATATTATGGTTTTAATGGGTCTATAGTGTCAAATACATCTCTTGAGAAAACATCCAATACTTAGATATTTTTCACTCAATCGGGATGGCAAGTTGAATTACCACTCCATTCGCATATCTCGATCCTGACACCCTAATTCTACTCTTAGTCACTTTTCTAAAAGCAACATGGCGAGAGACGATCCAAACCCCACTCAAAATTTACGATCCATCTTGAAACATCACAACTCCCATATATCCCAACATCCTGATACTCATACATTTTAAATCCATATATTCATAAATATCAACTGCCATATATCTCGATCTCAACATTCTGATTCCCATGTGTACTTTCATACTTAACCATTGTTTCGTTTTTCTCCCTTCGACCCTCCCTCCGCCTTCTTTAATCTGTTTTAGTTTTTTTGTCCCCTATTTCCTGTACCTATCTTGTCTAATCAAATTAAAGATTAACTATCTATCTATCACCTCTCGACTAATCCCTATAATTCTAATTTATTCATCTATGCATTTAGTTATTTATATCAAATTATTTAATCCTTCTCTAACGAAAAAATTATGATTTCCTTAACTTAGTTTTGATTTCTCTTTAACTACCTAGATTTATTTTTTTATTTAAATCACAATGATATCAAGGTAATATAAAATTCCCTAACAACTATCTTATTTGAAGGAATTAGTTATAAAAATTATAATTAATTATTAATTTCAATTTAATTTACTATTCCTCTCTAACGACTATTTTTTGTTTCTCTCTCATATTCGTTGAATTTCCCTGCTAGAATCTAACCTATTTAAGCCTTCAAGGTCTGCTCTCCTCCTATCTGTCATTAAGCTTCCTCCTCTTGAAGATGGGTGAAGTGTTCACCCGAAACGTCGGGCTCCTCAATCATTCTACACAGAATTCCAGAAGTTCTCAACTACATTATGTATCTGACTATGTAAACGTTCACACATTCACATCAATACTTTTTATAAACTAATAATTATATTAAAAGGAATTAATTGAATATTGTAATTCAAATTTTAATAAATAAAATTCACACACACACACACACAGATATATATATATATATATCTGTGTGTGTGTGTGTGTGTTAAAATCTAAATTCAAATTTTAATAAAATAGAACATACCCATTTTTATAAACTAAATATTAAATGAGTATTATTATTATTTTTTAAATATAAATTCAAATTTTGAAAATAACTTATATGCATTTTTATTAACTAATAATTATATCAAATATATATATTTTTGTATATTTTAGTTAAAATTTTAAGAAATGAAATGAAATAAAATATATAATTCTTGATTTGGAGAGACAACCTTGATTTGGACGACTAGTTTAGTTCAATTGTAACTACAAGTATAACATATTGTAGTTTTTTAAAGTTATGTTTGCATAGGCATTGAAATTAGGGCCTTACCAATCAGTAAAACTCAAATTGATGGAATTCTAAACCTTAACACTAATTTGAATTCAGTATTTTTACTGTAATTTAGCTATATTTCAACTAAGCGGCATGACTAGCTACCATGTAACACTTGTTTAATACGAAAACATATCCTTATAAACAAGGATGTTTTGCCATTAAAAAGATTTGATTACAAATAAACATCACTCAATGGTTGTGAGTGGAATATTTTTTTAATAACAACATTCCATAGTTGGCTAAACATTTTTTATCCAACAATGAGGTTTACCGTGACTTGTTTTTTCTTTTTACCAAAATATAATTTGTATTAATCAAAATGTTTGCATTCAAAGTTAATAACAATGCATACATTTCACATAAAGCTCACATGAAATTCACATGCTTAAACATAAACTTAATGACCATGCTATCATCTATGCTTGCAAAGCTACTAAGCAACCTTGTGTTCCAAAATTGCTTATAGGTTGCAACTTTTACAAAAGTGCCCAAAATATAAGCAATAAAGAAACACATATAACAATGTGAAGATTTTTAACACTGCCCTAGACTTGCAAGCCCAATAGAGTGAGGATATTCGTATTCCTCAATGTTCATTGGGCCCTTTGACTAATGCATTGATTCAACTTGCTATCCTGCATTTGTTGAATGACTTGTCTCTACGTTGTTGGAGGCCACATCAAGGCTTCCATCCTTTAAGTCGATAACAAGGATCTTAGATTTCAACATCCTGCTTCGATGTTGTCATCTCATTGAATTTACAGTTGTATAAGGTTCATGGCATTGGTGTTGTGAGCTACTGTGTTTTGTTTAATCTTAACAAGTTTGAACGAAATTGCCTAAATGGCTTCTTTTTGTCTCCATAACACCCTTCTCATTTCTTTCAAATATATTTATCCATTGATACCCCACCATATAGTGAGATACGGGGCGAAGTATATATAAGATAAGTAAATCTATAATGGATATACCATACCAGAGCAAGGTTGAAAATGAAGTTTCACTCCCTACTGGTTGTGTTGCTATGAGAAGAACACAACAACTAAGAAGTGCTACAATGTTTTCCATCTTGACTATGAATAGAACTCATGAATTCTATGGATGCTTGGTCATAAACTTAATGATTTGAATGTAGGAGTTGGATTTAAATAGAGAAAAATATGCAATGTCCCTCCTCCCTATAAACGAAGGGAAAGCGGCGCTTCCTCCCAGCTTGGTAAATTTGTGATCACAGATTGAAGTAGGAAATCCTCCCACTCATCATTGATAATCCCTACCATCAGACCAAAGCACATTATGATATGAGATGTTTCCAATTGGATTACACAGTGGTAGCTAGATGCATCGCCCATCAAACCCATGCATCGATGTAGATGGTGTGAGTGAATCAGGTGACCATATTGCATCCAATCATTCAGCCCATGAAAACCTCATTTGTGATTTTAAATACCATCCAACCATCACATGTGAGGGATACTAAGATCATGAGACCAAACCAAGTGGAGTCCATCTAGCCCTAACACCGCCAATAGCCTTTGATCCCCTCTTCCTTCCCATTGCGACGAATTCAACCCCTTAAACCTAATGCATGCTTCTGAAATTGTGACAATAAGACATTCTCTCATAGGTTCTAGTATATGATAGCTCCTTGATTAATAAATAAGAACCCTTCTTCAAGTGTTGTGCCATGTTTTTCCTAATAATTTTCCTCTTCATTGTGCTCTCGCTTAATATTAAAAACCTAATTTGTGGAATATGTATGTATAGAGATTTAATTCAATTTAAGAGGGGATTTAATTTGATGTCCCCCAAAGAAGACCCCTTAATATTGTCTTGAATTACCACCATAGAGTCTCCAAAAATAATAATTTATTGTATGGCATTCTCTATGGCCAACAACTGACCTTGTTAAAGAGATACACATTTTTCTTGATTGTTTGAGAATTGGTTGAGGCCCCAAGAATGATGTGCTACTTTGTTTCCTTCGAGATCTTAAAGAATCCCATCCTTGGGTTGTTTTTGCAAGGCATTGCTTGTTGAAATATCCACACTTTGAATTGTGCAAAAGTATTCTTTATCATCTCATCCACACACAGGGGGGTTTTAATTGTTGTAGTTAAAATAATTAACTTTGAATTAATGCAACCATCTTTGCTCATTGTCATTCAAAGCTATATCTTGCTTAAAAATTCCATGTTGCATATGTTTTGAAATGAGTGATATGGACCAAACCATTGAATAGGATGAATTTTTTCATTGTTAAAGATTTCTCTGCTCATAGCTAACTAGATATTTCGAAAGACATATTTAGAAAGTGTCTCCCATATTACTTTGACATTTGATTTGTCCTTGAATGATCTATGTATAAGCTTCACCATGTCCACAAGAAGTCCTTCCACCATTGCAGCTGTTGAATTCTTAGATAAAGACCATGGTTTATGTATTCCAATAGTTGATTGGCAATTTCACATTGCAAAAAGAAATGGGGAATGGTTTCCTCATTTTGTTTACATGTGATGCATTGGAGGGTACCATATTACCCTTTTTCTTTAAATCTCCCATTATTAAGGCTTTCCCATGAATTAGAATAAAAAAGGAGTTAATTTTTGGGAGGTCATCAACATCCCATACCTTTTTCCATTTTGCTGATCTTGCGGGACCATGAAGTTCCTTAAGCAAGGAATTGTAACCAAGTTTGACAGAATACAAGGATGAATCCCAACCTCTTTGCTCTTTATGTCTAAAATTTTAGGGGTGCACCCACTAGGATCATATAAGATGAGAGGAGCCAAAGAACTGAGAAGGGTTTTAATATTACCAAGATTCAAACAAAGTTAAATACTTGAGCCTTCATTCCAAACTAAAAGATAAATAATGTTGTTTTACGTCGTGCATGAAGCAATTTAGATATTGGAGATAAATCCACACTATTGATTATTTTTTCCTTTCCCATAACGTCACCATCCCATTATTTAATGAATATACCATTCCTAAGGATCCAAGTGAGCTTCTACTAAATGATTGAAATGGTCGATTTTAGAAGATAGAAGATAGGAGCCCCAAGCTTCTCTATTTTCATATCCACACTTTTGAGTCTCGATCCTTTTAAGTAATTTTTTCCAGAGGACTCTTTTCCACCATTTTGAATTTCTAGCAATTAATATCCACATCAATTAAGACCCCAAATATTTATTATCAAATCTAGATCACAAATATCAAAACCTCCTTTAGTCTTCTCATGGTGCATTATTTTCCAATTTATGTGATGGTATGTCTTTTCGTTTGATAAACCCCCTTGCCATTAAATTATTAACACACACACACACACACACATGGGTGCTCATAGGACTAATCCTTGATAGATAGGAAGATACCAACACTAACTTGATAAGAGTGATTCTTCTTATTAGGTGGATCCATTGTGAACTCCATTGCTGGAGTTTATTTTTCAATTTCTCTATGATCCCTTGCCAAGATTTAAGGGGAGATTGTTTGATTGAAATTGGGATTATGAGTTATTTGACTCAGGACCATTTTTCTATAGCACATAATTAGAGGATACGAGAGATTGCATGCATAACTAGAAGAGTGACATTCTAACCACATATTTTAGACTTTTTGTACTTTAGAACTCCATCTGAGATATATAAGTAAAAGTCCAAAATATGTTTAAATCAAGAAGCAATGGGGATGGAGGTGCCCCCCAACACGATGGCGTCGTTAGAAAATTAAGAGCAGTTTATACTCTTTATTCCTCTTACAATTTGAATTTTCGGAATAGATCCCCTATTCGTTTCACTCCCAAATTTTTGCCAAGGATTTCTGCCATGATTACATATAATAATGGAGATAGGGGCATCCTTCCCTTAATACCCTACTAATTTGAAAAAATGGGGATGAACATGCATTGAAAAGTGAGGCAATCCACATGAAACAAATGCAAGTAGCAATCCATTTTATGAAGCCAGAACTAAAGCCAAATTGAGCCAAAACCTCGAAGATGAAGGAGTGGCAAACCCTGTCAAATGTGTTAACCATGTCGAAGTTAATAATCATGTGTTTCTCCTTTGTTGAAAAGATGAAGATTCTCCTACACCAACATGATATTACAAAAACCCGTATGTTTTGTAGAAAGTATCATTGATTAGCCAAAATGATTTTAGCTAAGGTTGGTTTAGGATGAGAGGCAATTATTTTGATCATTATTTTGTAGGGGGGATTACATAATGAAATAGGCCAAAATCTAAAAAGAAGAAGATGATGGACCAAATTCCTTTGGGGTGAGGGCTGAAAAGGAAGAGGCATTTCCCACTATTTTCATAGACTCATGGGCATATTGTAGCATATGTTGTTGATCATATTTAATGAGATCCCAAAATATTTTATAGAAGGAGATTGAAAATCCATTCAGACTTGAGGCTTTGTCAAGATTAAAGACCCATATGGTCACTTTTATTTCTACTTCCTTGATTGGGTGCTTAATATTTTCATCTATTTCATTGGAGATCTTGTTTAAAATGCGATAAAGAAACTCCTCCATATTCATAGATAGAGCATCATCTTGTTGAGTAGACAAATGTTTGAAAGCATGTTAAGGCGCTTCATTAAAAAATCTTGTAACCTTTCAACAAACCTCCAACGTAATTTTGTTGTTGTTGAGTTCTTAGATTGTCTCATTCTCACTTGTTTGTGAAAAAAACTTGTGTTTCTATCTCTTGTTTTAAGCCATAAGCTTCTTAATTTTAGCCTCCAACTTTCTTCCTTTTTCCTCAGTGCTCAACAAAAGAGTTTTTTTTGTTTTTTTGTTTTTGCTTTTTTTTTTAACGATTGATCCAATATCTCCACTATAACAATTTCTATCTCTATATTCATTTGTAAAACTTGTAGCTTGCTTTGGAATTTTTATTTTTCCACATATGGATGAGTGAAATGTTATTTTGCTCATTGGTTGAGATTTTGATTGACCAAAGTAAGATTTTGCTCCCAAATATATGTTGGGGCACGAGGAGTCCAATAAGTCCAAAAATATTGGATGATGTTAACAACATTTAGGGAGCCAACCCACAATGGTTTATAACATCAAGGGAGGGTGTAACAACCGTAGTGAAAATTCCATGTAATAAAAGTTAATAAAGGGAAAATAATGACCACAGTTATGGTACACTTATTCCAAGCTGAATGTTGGGTAAAAATATCCTAGTGCGGGTATTCATTTGGTTTATTATGGCTAAGGAAATTGGCAAAGGCTTTGGAAAGACAAAGTGGCATTAATTGGCATTTATTTATGAAAATAATGGAAATTAGGAGAAAAGGAATGTAGAAGGTCACATGTTGCATGTGAGGAGGAAAATAATGGAAAATAAAGAAAATAGAGGCCTCATTAATAAAAAGGCTTTTAAGGGTCAATTGGTACCTTTTGTCAGTGAAACCTTTTGTCAGTTCAGTTTTGGAGGTCTCTCTCTCACACCCTTGGACACAAAGTTTTCTTGGAGCACTTCAACATTGGATGAAGAAAGCAAAAGAAGGCAAAGGAAAGCGAGAATCGAGCAAGGAAGAGCAGGATCAAGCAACTACAACGAGATTCTTTGCATGTATCGAGTTGCATGTATGATTACATATAATAATGGAGATAGGGGCATCCTTCCCTTAATACCCTACTAGTTTGAAAAAAGGGGGATAAACATGCATTGAAAAGTGAGGCAATCCACATGAAACAAATGGAAGTAGCAATCCATTTTATGGAGCCAGAACTAAAGCCAAATTGAGCAACCTCGAAGATGAAGGAGTGGCAAACCCTGTCAAATGTGTTAACCATGTCGAAGTTAATAATCATGTGTTTCTCCTTTGTTGAAAAGATGAAGATTCTCCTACACCAACATGATATTACAAAAACCCGCATGTTTTGTAGAAAGTATCATTGATAAGCCAAAATGATTTTAGCTAAGGTTGGTTTAGGATGAGAGGCAATTATTTTGATCATTACTTTGTAGGGGGGATTGCATAATGAAATAGGCCAAAATCTTAAAAAAGAAGAAGATGATGGACCAACTTCCTTTGGGGTGAGGGCTGAAAAGGAAGAGGCATTTCCCACTATTTTCATAGACTCATGGGCATATTGTAGCATATGTTGTTGATCATATTTAATGAGATCCCAAAATATTTTATAGAAGGAGATTGAAAATCCATTCAGACTTGAGGCTTTGTCAAGATTAAAGACCCATATGGTCACTTTTATTTCTACTTCCTTGATTGGGTGCTTAATATTTTCATCTATTTCATTGGAGATCTTGTTTAAAATGCGATAAAGAAACTCCTCCATATTCATAGATAGAGCATCATCTTGTTGAGTAGACAAATGTTTGAAAGCATGTTAAGGCGCTTCATTAAAAAATCTTGTAACCTTTCAACAATCCTCCAATGTAATTTTGTTGTTGTTGAGTTCTTGGATTGTCTCATTCTCACTTGTTTGTGAAAAAACCTTGTGTTTCTATCTCTTTTTTTAAGCCATAAGCTTCTTAATTTTAGCCTCCAACTTTCTTCTTTTTTCCTCAGTGCTCGACGAAAGAGTTTTTTTTGTTTTTTGTTTTTGCTTTTTTTTTTACGATTGATCCAATATCTCCACTATAACAATTTCTATCTCCATATTCATTTGTAAAACTTGTAGCTTGCTTTGGAATTTTTATTTTTCCACATATGGATGAGTGAAATGTTATTTTGCTCATTGGTTGAGATTTTGATTGACCAAAGTAAGATTTTTCTCCCAGATATATGTTGGGGCACGAGGAGTCCAATAAGTCCAAAAAAATTGTATGATGTTAACAACATTTAGGGAGCCAACCCACAATGGTTTATAACATCAAGGGAGGGTGTAACAGCCCTAGTGAAAATTCCATGTAATAAAAGTTAATAAAGGGAAAATAATGACCATAGTTATGGTACACTTATTCCAAGCTGAATGTTGGGTAAAAATATCCTAGTGCGGGTATTCATTTGGTTTATTATGGCTAAGGAAATTGGCAAAGGCTTTGGAAAGACAAAGTGGCATTAATTGGCATTTATTTATGAAAATAATGGAAATTAGGAGAAAAGGAATGTAGAAGGTCACATGTTGCATGTGAGGAGGAAAATGAAGGAAAATAATGGAAAATAAAGAAAATAGAGGCCTCATTAATAAAAAGGCTTTTGAGGGTCAATTGGTACCTTTTGTCAGTGAAACCTTTTGTCAGTTCAGTTTTGGAGGTCTCTCTCTCATACCCTTGGACACAAAGTTTTCTTGGAGCACTTCAACATTGGATGAAGAAAGCAAAAGAAGGCAAAGGAAAGAGAGAATCGAGCAAGGAAGAGCAGGATCAAGCGACTACAACGAGATTCTTTGCATGTATCGAGTTGCATATATGATTTCCTTGCTAGTTTTGGCATGCATGGTTATGCATGTGTGTTCTTGGTTCTCTTGATGTCATTGGCATGGGTTTTTCGAGGTGAGACAATGTTTTTCATCCTAGCCTTGCCATTTATGGATAGCCATGGTGTGATTGATTCTCATGATTTTGGTTGAGTTGGATTGTTGGATGGATTTGAAACTGAGTGAGGTGGTTTCTGAAATAATTCTGAAAAAAAGAACACATGACCTAGTAACCCCTGAACCGGACTGTGGGTTGCGATAAAGCTAAATTTTTTGTTGCCTCGATGGGCCTAGGAATCCTTGACTGGTGAATGGCGGGATATACGGTAAATCCTAGAGGTGGGTGTTCTCCACCAAGCCTATGAATATCAGGGCGGGATATACAGTAAAGCCTGGAGGTTGGAGTCTCAGTTAAGGCCTAATGATCCGATGTGTATTGCGTTAAATACCAAAGACTGGAGTCTCGGTTAGGGCCTAGTGATCTAGTGTGGATTGTAGTAAATCCTAGAGACTAGGAGACAGGAAAAATCCTCATGGTGTAGGTGGATAAATCTAGTGGCATCCATGATTGTTTATGGCCTAGTGATTAAGTGAGGATTATGGCAAAGCCTGTCATGGTATGCTTATTGTTTATGGGCTAGTGATCCGGTGAGGATTGTTGTAAGTATGGTTCTATTGATGAGGGTGAGGTGGTTTAGCCTCGGGAAGCCCTAGTTGATTTTTTCGGTTTTGAGTCCCACATTCATGCGTGGAATATGGCACAGGGGTGATTGGCTGAAAGAAATATTCGGTTCAACAAATATATGGTCCAGTGGTTCGTGGAAGTTCCAAACCTGGTTGGATTTTGCATTCATTACTAAGAGGTCCTTATTCTTGGTATTCCATGAATATATGTACTCATTTATATGTGGACTCTATGATTGTTGTATCCTTGTTATTTCTATTGGTTATATGCTAGATTGAGCATGTTTTATGATAGTGATGATGTATGACTCTCATAACGTTTTGATTTGTAAAGGAATGAACAATGAAAATGTGACCTAATATATGATAATGCAACTAATATGATGAGGCATCAACGCTTCTTAGCGATTCTTAGACAAGTATAAGATCTCTATGCTTTGATATGTTTTTATAACCTAAATAATGCATATTTGTGACATGTTTGACGAAATGTCTGTCATGACTAGTAGGGGTCTAGTCAGGTATTTGATCGAGTTTGTTATCAAAAGAATTATCTTCATGTCTTTTATGAGTTTTGGAAGTTTCACGAGTTTATGGGAAGTGACTGGGTCCTAACACTGGAAAATAGCCTTAAATATCGTAGTCGTTGGCAGAAAAAGGCTATAGTCATACTCAGGCAGGCTCATGGGAGTGAGTGGGGCTCTCAGTCACTTGGAGGGCTTGGCAAGGGAACAATTGGGGCTCTAAGTCAATGAATTGTTGAGTTTCCTTGGGTGTTGGGCTCTCTCTTTGACTTAGCAGACAGGAATAATTAAGAAGTTACAAAGCAGACAATGACATAATCATGTAGGCACAATAGAAACATGCAGAAGTCAATGCAGTAATCCTTCAGAGATTGTTAGAATTTCAGAGACAAGGACCACTTCGGATCAACCACAGGTAGGAGATAGGACTAATGGGGCATATGACAGTAGATCTCATGGCGATCACATATCGGATAAGGATGACACGGTTAGAGATGGCAGGTTCTTGGACGCTCCGGATAGGATAGGTGATGGACACAGGTACTATTCTAGTTCTGGTTCTGACATGCAATATGATTGCCATCGTTATCACCCTTACAGGAGGAGTGACATGGGATATTTTACTGATGAGTTTAATAAAGCGAAGCCACCTAATTTTTATGGAGAGTTGAAGAAGTCTGGGAATGCAAAGGCTTGGTTACTTGGGATAAAGAAATTATTTGAGTTGCATGAGTACACAGAGAATATGAAGGCCAAAATAACTATCTTCAGCCTCAAAGGGAAAGCAAACATCTGGTGGGAAGATGTAAAACAAGTCAGAGACATCGGGACAGAGGAGTTGAGTTGGCATGAATTCAAATGACTTTTTCAGGAATAAATACTTGTCAAAAAGGTACCACGATAGTAAAGCCAAATAATTTTACGAGCTAAAGATGGGATTGATGATAGATGAGGAGTATACGACTAATTTCCTGGAGCTATTGAGGTATGTACCGTATCTTAAAGATTAAAAGGCTAAAGTTAATATATTTTTCAGTGGATTGACACTAGCTTTTAGAAATCAAATTGAGTATGATGAGCCTCAATCACTTGAGGAAGTTATTGGGAAACTAAAGCATTGTTATGAACAATCAAAGTGTAAGACATAATCTCGGCAAGGATGGAAAGGGAAAGATAAAGGTAAAGGTAAATGGCATTCGAAACGAACAAGGTCCTATAATGCAAAGGATAAAGAGAATGTTGCACCATACAAGAAGTTCAACGTAGCTAGAGAGGGACATGGGTCACAACAACAAAAAAGAGCTGATGGTACAGGATAGTTGGAGTGTTGGACATGTGGTATGGAACATCTTAAGAAGGATTTTCCACAAAATCAGGGTGGCAGGCCTTAGATTTATGGTACACAGGAGGTGCAGACAGTTGGGGATGTTGGGCAGAGCATTCCATAGATTTATGTAATGCCGGATAACAAGTAGGCATATCACCAGACAATTATTATCGAGATGGATGGTAAGCTTTGTGATCAAATTATTTCCATTTTGATTGACCCTGGATCTAATTATAGTTATGTTAGTCCTGACTTGGTGGATAAGTGTGGTTTGAATAAAGAAGTGCATGCAGAATCTTGGTTAGTGCATTCGGCTACATGTACAAAGAAGAGAGTATATCACTAGGTAAGAGCTTGTGCATTTGAGTTGAATGGTATGCCTACCTCAACACATTTGAATGTATTATCATTTGGATCGTATAATATGTTATTGGGCATGTATTGGTTGTATCTTCATAGCACCAAAGTGGATTGTTATGACAAGGCCATTAAGTGCTTAGACGACAATGGAGAACAAAGAATCTTATAGGGTGAGAAGAAGGAAACATCAGTTAGAATGGTGACAACTATGTCGGCAAAGCGTAGTCACATAATAGGGCATGCGTTATTTGCAGTGCATATTTCTAGCAATAAAGGTAAGGAGGATGAGGATGCAAGGGTATTGAGTAGGTAACCGATATTGCAACAGTTTCATATGTGTTTCCAGTAGAGGTTTCAGAGTTGCCACGTCACAGAGAAGTAGACTTTTCTATTGAGTTGGTACTAGGGGTAGCACCGACATCAAAGGCACCGTACAGGATGAACACTCCAAAGTTAGTAGGGCCTAAGTTACAGTTGAAGGAAATGTTTGGCAAGGGATACATTAGTCCAAGTGTATCACCTTGGGGTGCACAATTGTTTTTTGTGAAGAAGAAGGATGGTACTATCAGGTTATGCATTGATTACATGCAGTTTAACAAAGTGACCATCAAGAACATGTATTTGTTGCCAATGATTGATGACTTTTCGATTAGTTGAAGGGACAAACAATGTTCTCGAAGATTGATTTAAGGACATATACAAGACAACTTTCTAGACCAGGTATGGGCATTATGAGTTTGTTCTAGTTCCATTTGAATAATGCTCCAACTAATTTTATGTGCTTGATGAACAATGTGTTGTGTCCTTATCTAGACAAGTTTATTATTGTATTCATTAATGACATCTTGATGTATTCGAAGAATGAGGAAGAACATGTCGAATATTTAGCAACAATATTGACATCGCTAAGAGAGCATCAATTGTATGCTAACCTTAGTAAATGTAGTTTCTTTCAGACAAAGGTACATTACTTGGGGTATGTGGCCTCCAAGGAAGGCATAATAATAGATCCAGAAATGTGGATAAGATAAGATCAGCCATGGGAATAGCAGGTTACTATGGGAGGTTCGTCAGGAAATTCTATCTCATCGCATATCCTATCACGTCATTACAACGAAAAGGTAAGAAATTTGAATGGACAGAGGAATGTGCAGTCAGTTTTGAACAATTGAAGTAGTTATTGGCAAACACTCCAGTGTTAAAGATTGCAGATCAGGAAAAAGAGTTGGTGGTATGTATGGATGCTTGCAAGAGAGGACTTGGTGGAGTCCTTACGTAGGAGGGGAAGGTAGTGTGACATGAGTCACGAAAACTGAATGAGCATGAGCAAAATTATCCAACACATGATCTTGAGTTGGCAGTGATCATCCATGCATTGATGATGTGGGGACACTATCTTCTTGGTAGGAGGTTTGTATTGATGAGTGATCACAATGGGTTGAGATACTTTTTTGACCAACTGAATTTGAATTCCAGGCAAGCTAGATGGTCGGTCATGATTAGTGAGTTTGACTTCGAGATCAGGTACATAAAGGGAAAAGAGAACAAGGTTGCGTATGCTCTTAGCAGACAGAGAGAGGTGAATCATATAAGAGCTGTGAGTTCTTATGGGGCAGACTTACAACATCAGATCTCACAGGTAGGTCGGCAGGATAACAAGTACATGGAGCTTAGGCACATGTTACAACATAATACAAGTAGTGGTACAGGTACATGTACATGTATAGGTACAGGTAGTGGTATGGGTATATGTACATGTATAGGTATAGGTACATGTACATGTATAGGTACAGTTATTGGTACAGGTACATGTACACGTGCACATGACGTGGACTATCTTCTCTCATTAGATGGCTTGATCCGATTTAGGGACAGGATATATGTGCCAGACGATAGTGATGTCAAGAAGAATTTCTTGAGGGAGTTTCATGCGAAACCGTATTCAAGTCACCTAGGATACCATAAGACATTGACAACTGTGAAGAAGTTTTATTATTGGTTGAATATGAAGAAGGACGTGGCACAGTTTGTGGCTATATGTTTGGACTTTCAGCAGGTAAAGGCACAATGTAGGCACCCAAGTGGACTACTGCAACCGATTGCGATTCCATAGTAGAAATGGGAGGTCATTTCCATGGATTTCATCACAGGTTTTCTGAGGACATCTAGAAAACATTATTCCATCATGGTTGTGGTGGACAGGTTGACAAAGGTACCACACTTCATTCTGGTAAAATCTACGTATTCAACTAGTGATGTAGCAGAGGTATTCATCAAATATTTGGTTAGATAGCATGGTGTTTCAAAGAATATTGTGTCATAGAGGGATCCTATGTTCACTTCCAAGTTTCAGAATGAGTTGTTTGTAGGGTTAGGGACAGAGTTGGCCTTCAACACAACTTATCATCCGCAAACAGATGGACATACAAAGAGGGTCGATAGGATTCTAGAGGACATGTTGAAGATGTATGTGATGCATCAGTAGAGGATATGGGAGGAGCACCTTCGGTTGGTTGAGTTTTCTTACAACAATGGTTATAAGGAGTCACTGAGGATGAGTTTGTTTGAGGCATCGTATGGGCGAAGTTGTAATACTCCCATCAGTGGGAGTGATCCAGTTAACATGGTGTTGATTGGACCAGACATGTTGGCATAAATGGAATAGGAAATGCAGGTAATCAAGAGGAATCTAAAGGCAGCACAAGACAAACATAAAATTTATGCAGATAGGAATAGGTTGTTTAAGGAGTTTAAGGTTGGGGAACATGTGTACTTGTGCATCAATCCCAGGAAGAGCTCCTTGAGGATTGAGTCGTGTACTAAGCTGGCACTTCGGTTTTGTGGACCTTTAGCCTATCGAATTGCACTGCCTTCGACATTGATATTCCATGATGTTTTCCATGTGTCATTTTTCGAGAAGTATGTTAAAGATGTTGATCATGTGATTGACTGGTCTATATTGTAGGTGGAGCTAGATGTATAATTCTAGTCGGAACCTCAATTTATATTGCAGAGAAAGGTGCTCATGCTTTGGAACCGAGCAATCGAGCAGGTTAAAGTGCAGTGGAAGCACTTTGGGCCCGATGAAGCTACATGGGAGATGGTGGATCAGATGCGGTCTATGTATCCTTCTCTATTCGTTGGTTGAGCGAATATCCTTGATATATGTTTTGGTGTGATGTTTTGGTATATGTACACACGTATCTGGATGTAAATACTACCATATGTTGTGTTATAAAGCTCCAATAAGCGGTATAGGTGTCATGTTATTATGTTGTCATGTTGGTTTGCTTCCCATAAGGTTAATCATTGTAAATACTACATCGAGCTAAGTTATAAAGTTCCATGGGTAATATGTTTTGTTTACAACAATCTTGTTGGTTGTATATGTCATTGAACACAGGGGATGGTGTTCCCCCAAGGGGGAGAGTTCTGTAACATCCCTGGTGAAAATTTCATGTAATAAAAATTAATAAAGGGAAAATAATAACCATGGTTATGGGACACTTATTCCAAGCTAAATGTTGGGAAACAACATACTAGTGTAGGTGTTCATTTGGTTTATTATGGCTAAGGAAATTGGCAAAGGCAATGACAAGGGCTTTGAAAAGACAAAGTAGCATTAATTGGCATTTATTTATGAAAATAATGGAAATTAGGAGAAAATGAAGGTGAAAGGTCACAAGTTGCATGTGAGGAGGGAAATGAAGGAAAATAATGGAAAATGAAGAAAATAAAGGCATCATTAATAAAAAGGCTTTTGAGAATCAGTTGGTACCTTTTGCCAGTGCAACCTTTTGTCACTTCAGTTTTGGAGCTCTCTCTCTATTCTCTCTCTCACGCACTCTTGGACACTTAGAGTTTTCTTGGTGCACTTCAACATTGGATCGTGAAAGAAAAAGAAGCAAAGGAGTGTCTTGGGAATCACTAGGATCTAATTTCTCTAGGCTTAAAATTTCAATTGATTCATTCCATATATTCCCTCATCTTTCTCAAAGTTTGATGGCTTGTTGATTTGCTTGGAAGTTTGTCCTTTTGTGCATCCTCCTTGCACTGACCCTATAAGGATTGTATAACCTAACTTGGACAAAGCTCCTATATTTGTGGAAGGGGGTGCCTTCTTATTTACTCGATTCCATTGTTCCTCTTAACTCAAATGTAAAGATTGTTGTGCCTCAACTTTCTTGTAATTTTTGGCAAAATGCTTGCATCCATGGTAGAGTTTGCATTTAAATAGGAGCTATTCATAATCAAGATGTTGCAAACATTTATAGTTGTCTAATGAGATTGTTATCACCCCTCGAAGCCCTTTTTCTAGTTTGTCTCCATGCAAATTCGAGCACAAGAGTACATATTTTCTTTAGGTGCATCTGCATCTGCATCAACAAATCTTTCAAGAAAATTTCCAATGCACCCTAGAGCTTCATCATTCCAAAAATGCAAGGGTAAATGAGGGACTCGAATCCAGACTCGAACTGTTGAGGGGATATCATATTTTGGATTAAAATATGAATTCCATTTATTTAGGTACATTCCTCTTGCCTCCAAGTATGGGCCGCTTTTAAAGATTAAATCCCGATCTCCTTTTAGTTCAAATAAAAATACATAGAATCTTTTACCATAAAAAAAATATTGAATTTTACCTTTCAAATGAGGTTTCCTTATCTTTTGAATTCATGGTACAATAATGTTGAGAAAGGTTGTATACATGTGAATTCTCACATCAACCCTCATTCAAAAAATACTATTACTTTTTCCTTAGAAATAATGATTCACAACTTAACTTTTGAAATTTCTTCCAAGCACTTACAAAATGAGAAAGTGCAAAGCTTGAATTATGAATTGAGTATTTGGTGTGAAGGGTTGCAATTCCTCCAACTTCACCTTGAACGAGGCCACTTTTGAATTTCCAGAAAATCTCCAAAATTTTCTACATATATTAAAGAATAAATTTGAAATTAACCTCCACTTGAACTCAATCAAATAAAAAAAATAAATAAATTATTGCACACAATTTATCTATAACATATTCTTTATCCAAAACCCCATTTCACTTCTACTTCTTAGGAAAAAAAACCGAGAAGAACCTCGATGGTAGCAAGAAACCTTTCTTTCATGAACAAAATTTCACTTTTATCACCCACAGACGCATCAATTACGCTTACCAATTTCCGGCCATACCCGATTTTCTTCCTGGAAGACACTCTTCTGAATATCCTAGACAGATTTTCGCACTTTACGTCTCATTGAAGGGATCCCTTGACTGACATTTTATCATGCATTAATGGTACTCATTATTCACTGTGAGCCGAAAACTCTATGATGCGGGCGTGTCAGAAATGATTTCAATGGAGATGGACAACCAGGGAACGAGGGATCGAACCGCGCTCACGGTGGCCGCAGAGACCGATCTCTCCGCACGTCCTGAATTCTCTTCACAATCATCCCGATTTCAGTCGGCAGCAATCCTGACTATATCGCACACTCAAATTCTTCTATACCTCGGCACCGGAGACGGGACGATTCTCTTACTCTCATGGAATCCTTTGAATTCATCGCCCATGCCTTCGTCTGCAAATGCAAATGGCGTTGGTTCATCGAATTCTCTAAACACCTCGGACGACATTGTTTTACTGGGATCGAAAAATCTGGGGCCCCATGCGATCGAGGCCATATGCACACTGCAGGAGTCGAATAAAGTGGCTGCGCTCGCGGGCAGCTTTATTTTCTTGTTCGATGTGTATTTAATGGAGTCCGTCAACCAGTTGATTTTTACTAAAGGAGCTTCGGCCATGGCCAAAAGAATGATTAGTCCGAATATGAAAATATCAGATGAGAGGGTTTCGGGGTTTGATTTGGCAGCCGGATTGCCAAGAAAGGGGGTTTCAGGGTCTGAATTGAGATCTGGATTGCAGAGAAGACTCTCCGGAGAGCCATCCAGCTGGAGCACAGGGCATAGTTTTGTTCAGAAGATTGGAGGCTTTGGTAGGACAAGTAAGAGGTCTCTTCTAGCGCCTGATTTGGCGAAGGAACGAATTGGGAATGCAGGGAATAAAAGAGTGCGGAACGCGCAATGGGCTGTCGCCGTGGGAAAAAGATTATTTCTTTGTGAGATCTTTTCAACTGGTACAGATAGTAAAATGAAAGAAGTAATTAGGCATAAACAATCAAGCATGGTCATGAATGAGTTCGGTCTTTCTGGTAACATGAAAGTCAAAGAGCTTCCAGGGATAGAAGGTGTGTTGACCATGGCATGGCTGGACAATTCGATAATAGTTGGTACGGTTAATGGTTATTCAGTAATTTCTATCGCAGATGGGCATTCAACACCGGTTTTTTTGCTTCCGGATTCATCGAGCCCTCCCTTGTTGAAATGCATCCCTAGAGATGCAGAGGTGCTTCTCCTCGTCGACGGTGTCGGGATTGTTGTGAATGGAGCGGGGCAGCCAACTGCGGGGAGTCTGCTTTTCAAATACCATCCGAATTCGGTTGGGCAAAGTGGTTCGTATGTGGTTGTGGCTAAACATGGGAAGTTGGAGCTTTACCACAAGGGGACCGGCTTCCGAGTTCAGTCCATTTCACTCGCAACTACAGGGCATTCTATTATTGCAGATGAGAACGGGGGGAACTTTGTAGTTGTCGCCACTGAATTAAAGGTACTTGTTTTTTTATGTTTACTTCTGGAAAACAATATGCTGGAACAAGAATACAGTTAGCCAGGTTTGTCATATATCTCCCATATTGAATTTACACTGGATTCACCGTTTTTAGTCCCATTGACCTGCTTTTGTGGAGCTTTGTTGGATATGAATAAAATTGTTTTAACCTATCTCGTCTGCTGCTTGAGAAGAATCCTTTCTTAAACATGTTTCTGAAATCAGGTCGACTATACCTGAAAACACACATGATTGGATGTAGTTCAATAATCCATACGAGAAAGCATCCTTTGCAACCTAGCCATTGTTATGCTGTGGATTGATGACTCCAAAATAGTGTAGTTTTCCTACATAATTGCTCGCAATGCAGTGCTAATTGAAGCTTTTATCAGGTAAGTTGCTTGCAACAAGTATCTATAGAAGAACAATTAAAGGAACTCTTGAGGAAAAAGAGCTATGATGAGGCAGTCTATCTGGCAGAGGAGTGCATCAATAGGGGGAAAGAGGAGCATGCCAAGGAGAGGCTTGCTTTTGTCCATGCACAGGCTGGTTTTCTGTTGCTATTTGATCTTCAGTTCCAGAAAGCAGTAGACCATTTCTTGCAATCAGAAGTGATGCAGCCGTCAGAGATTTTTCCATTTATAATGCCCGATCCAAATCGCTGGTCACCTTTGGTATGTCTGCTTTCTCTTACGATTATTGCCCCATGAAAAAGTTTCCTTAATGTTGCAGAATGTTTCTTACTTTTGGTAAGGTTACTCCATGTTTATGAATATTTCAGTTTAATTTTCAATAACATTTTAGAGTGAGAAGCTTCTCTAGGATAATCTGATTTTGAGAAGCGGTTGTTGATACAATGATAAGACACGGTTCTTGTTAAACAGCCCCATTCATTTTTTTCCCTTCACTCTTCCTACCGCATTGGAGTTGTTCTTTGGCAGTGTTATCCTGTGGTTTATGCTAAATTTGTATATTATGTCAGGTTCCTAGAAACCGTTATTGGGGTCTACATCCACCTCCTCGACCTCTGGAGGAAGTTGTTGAAAATGGGTTATCAACTATTCAAAGAGAAGCTCTTTTGAAAAAGGCAGGTGTTGCAACTGGACCATTTACAGTGGGTGAGACCATGCTTCCAAGTTCTTCAAGTAGAAGTATCTTACTGGAGTTGGCGATTCAAAATATTATCAGGTCCCTTTCTTTTTCTTCTTGTCTCAACATAATATTGCGGATATATCCTGAAGAACTCAAGGCTAGTTGGCAATGGATTTACTTTTCAATTCGTTGAAATATATCAATGCTATTGATAGAGACTTACAAAAATGTGGAGTGCTTGTGTATTAATTTGTCAGCAATAGTCCTTGTTGCTTTTGGTATAGACTTTCTAGTAGCATGGGAATATATTCCTGTTGTCTATGTCTACCAAACATGATAATCTGAGTTTCTGATTTTCTTTTTCCCAAAGCTAAGCATTTTTCTGACACAATTTATTTTTTATATGCAATATTGTGTTGTTTATACAACTCCAGGTATCTCAAGGCTTCCCGAAACAAGGATCTGGCTCCTTTAATGAAGGAGGGTGTTGATACCCTTTTGATGTACCTTTACAGAGTTCTCGGACTTACAGAAGAAATGGAGCAACTTGCATCCTCTGAAAACAGTTGTGTTGTGGTATGTAATTTTCATTGTAATGTACTATGCTGTTTTTATACATAAGCTTTTTTCAGGTTAAACTGTGTATTCATTTGCACGTTGTCGACAGAGGCCAATGTATGTTATTTTGCATTCTAGTTTCGTAGTCCAGCTTAGTGACTAGATGTCTTAAGATCATGTGTCCTGTGCATACATTGGAATACAGTGGGGTTCTAGAATTTAGAAACCATGCATGCTGCAAAGGCATGGAGACTATTGTAAGAAGGCTGCAAGAAGGATCACCCTGTGGCTTGAATGGACAGTGCAGGAGGAACTAGAAGCTTTGCTAGAAGAGTCTGGGCATTTACGAACACTTGCATTCTTGTATGCAAGTAAAGGATTACAACAACGAGCATTGGACATATGGCGGATCATAGCACAGAGAAATTTGACAATACCTTTGCAAGGGTCTTCTGTTATGCGGAAAAGAGGAAAGGAGTCAACTGGTCTGACACATGATCAGTTGGCAGCTGCTGTAGAGGCAGCAAGACTTCTAGAAGAATCATCTGATCACAAGCTTGTCTTGGAACATTTGACTTGGGTTTGTCATATAATCCCAGTCACCTTTATTATAATTTCTGTTTATTATACAATAAGAAATGAAATTTTAATTGTTGTTCCTTAATTTTTTAAATACAGATCATAGAAATGGACCAAGATCTGGTTGTCAAGGTTTTAACATCATCTAAAAGATCTAGTCCTCTTCCACCAGGTACTTCATTGGATTCAAGTTTTTATTCTATAATGTTTTGAATTATTCACAACATATAAATGAGTAGTCACATCCCATGTAAATAGACACATGGCTGAATTCTCATGTTATGGTTATCACTAACTCTACCAATTGAGAAATTGCCATTTGCATTATAGAATCGGGAGAAGAACAATGTACGAGTTATCATGCTCCCCATTTAAAGAAATGTCCGTGTCATGATGCTTCAATTTCTGATTTCTTTTTGATGTTCAGGAGAAAAGGGGAACCGATTTAAATGTATCATTCTTCCATTTCTAATCCACTGGTCTCTAAATTCTAAATTATCTTTTGCCCTCTTTAATTGAAAAAACCAACTCATTGTAGTATCTTTGATGTGCAAAATAGGAACACTGGCAACCAATTATTGATGAAATCTGAAAATGACAGTAGAAAGAAGTATGACAGAGCAAAACTAAAGGAGAGATCTATAAAATGCACGTAAATTACAAACTGGTAGGAAGCACGTGCACACCAAAGTGTATTTCATATGCAAATCGAAGTTGCTGGAGGAAGACTTCTCAAAACAAAAGGGGGAACCCCTATTTAACCAAAAAGACAGCGAAGCTCTAATTTGTGGTCAAAACTGCCTTTATGGGATAATTAATACGTGCAAAATGGGGACACATGCACACCAAATTTTGATAAATCTGAAAATGGCAGTAGAAAGAAGCATGACTGCAATTTACTGGAAGTCTAGATCAATTTCTTCCCTAGATTCGTTCGGGATACTAGGGTTTATAATTTTTTTTCTCAATTTGTTGTCACTGTTGATGGTGCAGTAAAGTAAATAATGCCACATTCAGCCATATCCAATAAGTCCAGTAAACAAGCAATTCAAACCACAGTTCAATAATTTTCACTGGTGCAATTATAGTTTGTATCCAACAGTGAATATCAGATTAACACAGAGGGATGCCTCAACCCGGCAACAATTCACCATAAAATACCCTAACAATGTTCTGTGTAACAACTAACCTAATTAATACTTCACATACTCTTTCGGGTCTCTATGTTGGCCCTGGAGCTGCTGATGGAGTTGTATATTATCCTTCTGAGCTTTAGAAAATGCTTTGGCCTCCAAAAAGGAACCTGGTAGTCATGCAGGGTAGACGCAGAGTGTCACTTTGCCACAGAGAGCTCCTGTCCTGCACAAGGGTCTGAAAAACCTTGATTCGGGAGGCTTTCCCCTGACCTCGGAACTCAGCTTCTTTCAGACAGCCAAAGACCCCTCCACAGGACCCAATTTCAAGCAATAGATTTCGGAATTTGGAATCTGCTTTCAAGTATGTGTTTAAGCCACAGATCGCAATCCTTTCACAGAACCTGAACCCTAGCTTTGCCCAGAATCATCGTGAGAATGCCACAGAGGATTTGCGGATGGCTTTTCTTACTGTCAGTCAGGTCTAGACTCTGATTCAACACGTCCACTTCAGCGCATGAAGTTTCCTGCTGTACCAGAACCACTTCCAGGGATAAAGAAACTTCCCCCCCCATCCTAACGATTCCTCAGAGTCTAGAACTGATGTCTCCGTCTCCAGAACCAAACCCTTCAACCTGTACCAAACAAAGAGCCTTAACCCAGAGAATTTTGCTAGCCCAATAGTAACCTTATGCCCAAGAACAAGAGATCATTCCAGAATTTTATCCTCTTCCAGAAGTAGTCATGTGACAAACAGAGAGAAATGGAAGAATGTCAATTAGGGTGGAATCTTTCACCAGCGAAATTGACAAAGAAAAAAGAGGTCTTAAAACCCTCAGATCCACTGCTCAAGAACAAATGAATTGATTCACACTTGATGCCCAAAATGAATTTAATCCTCCTCTATTTATAGATTTTCTTGAGGGGTTTCATCTTGTTAAATGATTGAGTAAATCTTACCTAAACCCCCAATTCTGGTTTTTTCACCCCAGCTGCCCCAAAACTTGCCCAACAATGGGAATTTTGGTATTTTTCCAGTCTTTTTTGGTGGACTATAACCTACAGGGACAGACAGGCGAATAAGTCCCATTTGACCCCAATTCGTAGATGACATTACAATGACATAGCAAAAATAAAACTTAGAAGAGAAATATTTATGAAATGCACATAAATCAGAAAATAGTAGGAAGCACTTGCACACCAAAGTATATTTCACCCACAAATCCAAATTGTTGGAGTAAGACTTCTGAAAGAGTATCTCTGTAAAGAGATAAAAGTAGATTTCTGGTTGAGAGATTGATAGAATCAATAAAAGAGGGGGGAACCCCTATTTTATACAAAAAGATAGCGAAGCCCTAATTTGTGTTCCAGAGTAAAACTATCTTTATGCGGCAATCATCCCCTTATTAATAATAATCACTCTAATCTGGCCTTAATTTTTTTTAATTTTGTCTTGGAAAAAATCGTAAACATGTAGTTGAGTATGAGAAGAAAGTTACTCTTTTAAAGAGTATAAGATCTCTTTGAAATTTTTTTAGGCCTTATTTAACATAAGTGGCCTTGAACGGTGATACAACTAAAATATCTTAAGGACCTAGGACTAGAGCTTTATAATTTTACATCACATTTTATTAGCTTATAAGAAAGTAACTCATTTACCTATGATTTTATCGTAACAAGATTGTTGTGTTTAGGCAGACAACAATCATGCACTTTGCTAACTCTACACATCCCAAATTCCAAGGCTGTGTATGCTTGCAAGGTGCATTTCATTTATCAGGGCAACGATTTGCCAGGTGCTTTTCATTTAATCATTTGCTATGGTCTCTTTATATATGCTATTATGCATGCATGATAAAAAACTGCCCTGAAAACATTATCAAGATCACTCTTAAATTATTTTAGAGTATCTAATATTTTTTTAACACTTCTTTGCCTGTCTATTGTTTCTTTTTGTAAATCTACTTCTTTTGCCAAGTTCTTAGAATTAATAATTTCTACCTGTAGCGAAGTTACTTTTATGGGTGTTAACTTTTCAAGGCATAATTATTAAGCAAAATATGACATTTTTAATTAGTGTCCAAGCAAGGGCTTGGAACTTCAGTGGGTTTGAAGGGTTGGTGTTTCTGTTGGGGACTTTCATTGAACTTGAAAAGACAAGAAGCAAAAAATTAGTGCTCTACTTAAGTTTTTAAGGCATGTGATGATCAGGTTAAATGTTGTGTGCACTCTAGGTAGTCATGTGACTAGGGAGACACTATATGGACAACCAAACATTCAGTGAAGGCTTTACCCCAATGGTTGGTGCTGTGTGATCATCCAAAGCATAACTCAATAACTGTCAAATGAATTCATCCCTTCATCATATGTAGTGGATCAAAAGAGGACATGTATTACAAGTGTGTTGGTGGTCGCCGATAGAAAGTATTATTACAGGAGGTGGTCCTTTTGCCCTGATTGGATTGGTGTTCCTGTCCTCATTGTCCCGTCCTGGTGATATTTATTGTCTGTACCATAGTGTCTTGGAGGTTCTCACGTGAATGATAAGAAGCAAGGGGCATATTAGCTCGCAAAGGTTAGCTGAAGGCATGTTGCTGACGTGGAGGTTTTAGGTCATAGGTTCAAATATGGTCTGGTCCCTCCGGGTTACCGGCTGCTATTGTGGTTGAGACACACTCCATTTAAGGGGTGGAACTGTGAGGCTTTCCTCAAAAAAAATGTACGTGGGGTATAACTCTTCCCTCATTTGTTGTATTTTACTATTTCCTGCTTCTCTAAATAAAGTTGAGTAATTAAGTAGCATAGGCTTATGACTATTTTATCCTGGTGCAGGAATGAGAAATTTTCATGGGTTCACCAATTCAATTAGTTTTGATGTCATGTGATCTCAGTGGTTCATTATGACTCATAATGTCCTACCACATAGTCCAAGTCAACATATCACCACAAAGATATATGTCACCTTGGCTGATGATGAGGTAATAGCCACTTTGTTATCACAAGTATATGAAATGTAAGTAGGCATATAAAACATGCAAACAACATAGTTCAACCATTAGGTCATGGACAAAAAACATGGTATATATATCCAGATTCCAAATAGATAAGATAAGGTAAAATAATTATATTTATGTCCAACTAATGACCACAAAGTAGGTCAAAGGGACTGTTGAGTACAATGATGTCCATACAATGTGGGAGAACCACACTGTCTCCTATAAAGATACAATGCATGAATACAAAAGGTACAATGCAAGAACATAAAAATACAATGTATGGAGTACCCTGGCGGAGAAGATCCAGGAGCTAATGGGTCTGAGGATCAAACCCATCTCGCCTGACATCTGACGCTGAATGAACATTGAAGAAAGTCCACAAAGTCTGTTGGCTCGATGAAGGGTCGGTAGAAAGTGTGGACTGTTCGCTAGATCGTTGCCTGGGGGAGTTCGCACACTGCAGAGGTTTAGAGGACCTGGTCTGTCTCCCAGGAACGGCTCTGAGACGGATTTGTTGCTGAAATCTTGTGTGGGGATCCTCACTGATCTAGAGCATGGATATGAACTGGCATCAATCAGTCTCTTGGTGCTCCTGTCTGAAGGTAGTACCTTGCAAAATGTCGTGATCCTCTGTGTGGGGTCTGGTTTGATGGGAGGTTGAAGAATATGCACTCGAAACCTGAGAGGCTCTTGCATATATAGTGCCAAACATCTTTGATCGGAATACCTGAAAAGTCGGCAAGGGTTTAAGAATCTTTGAACAAGCAATGGAACCTTCCCCTAATCTCGTAGTAGACAGGGCATCCAAAAATGAAGTGCACCTCTGTCTCCACATCCTGTAAATGACATACTTGGCAGATTTTGTTTGGTCAATCAATCTGGTGGTCTGTCTCTACCTGAAGTCTATGAGACCCTACTCTGAACTGGCCTAGAGGAAAGCAAAGAGCATACATCCAATGGTGAAACGTGTACTGGGGTCGAACAATGAGCCCGTCTCTCAACTCCAAGAAGTGCTCTGCATAGAAGGCCATCTTTGGGCGCAACCCTCTCGGAGGATTGACCTAGGTGACCTGGACGAACTGCCTGTAAATGTCCTCCCTGATGATCTTGTTCAACTCTTGTCTAGTAGGTGAAAGGTGACCAGGAGCATCTAAGGAATATCAGAAAGGAGGGAGACGATGCAATTGAATGCCCGCTGATTCTAAGAGATTTGAAACTCATCTAAACCAACATCTAGCCCGACCCGAGGGAGTAGAAAGAGCAATAGTCTCTGAAGAGCAATATGCCAAGTAAGGATATCGGTCCCTACTCTGTATCGAGTCTGCAAGAATGAGACCAAACTGAAGTCCATCTCAAGCCGAAAGGGCTGAGCTCCAAACTTTGCAAGGATGATGTGCTGAGGTACTGTTTGTTTGCATCTAATGATGCGGCGGAGAAGAGAGTTTGGACTCTCTCAGTTGAAGCCCAATCTGACTCAAGTAAAGATGGTCCCCAAATCTCTGGGCCATATAGAACAGTGGGACAAACCAAGGTGTCCATGAGGCTCATCTTGGATGAGATGTCCTGGAAGTGATGTCGAAAGCACTGTCTCTTGAGAAGGGCTAAGGATCCATATCCTTTGTTAATCTGAGGCTGAAGCGTTGGTCGCAAACTGATCGGGGTCTTGAGAATTGCACCCCCAGGTAAGTGTACGTGTTAGTGATCTCAACCTCCTCCCCTTTAAATAGGAAGTGAAGGTCCGAAGTTTTCTTCACCCCATTGAAGATCATACCCTTGGTTTTACCCAGGTTGATCGTTAACTGTCGAAGATCGCAAAACAGAGCTAAGGCATCCAATTGCCTCTGTAATCCTTCTGGAGATGATGAGGAGAGGACAATGTCATCAACAAAGAGTAGAGTAGATATCAAAACCTGGCGAAGAAGGTAGCCATCGGTGTCCTGGATATGCTCGTGTAGAAATGCCTCCAACTCATCAATATAGATCCCAAACAGGGTAGGGAATAGTGGACAACCCTGTTTAACCCCCAATAGTGTTGTGGATAAAATCATACATCCCATGAGCTATGCGAAGACGACCAAGGACAAACTCATATAGGTGCTTAATAGTTGTCAATAGGGTTGCCGAGATGCCAATATCTCTGAGTCTTTGGAGTAAGGCTTCTCTAGGAATAGAGTCAAAAGCTTACCGAAAATCTACGAAACAATGATACACTTTCGAAGAGCGGTGTCGTGCCTCCTCAATCTTAGCGTAGAGAGTGAAGATGTGGTCATTGCTCTGATGAGTCGGTTGAAAACGTGCCTGTCCCCTAGCTTTGAGTTGTCTTTGCTCAAGTTCACTGGAGCGCTTCCTATGTAGAACAATAGCATACAACTTCGAGAACATGTGGCCCACCATGATCGTTTTGTAGTTTTTGTGATTTGAGTTGGAGCTTGATTTGTGGATCGGATGGATGATGTGGTGTGACCATGCCAGTGGAAAACCTTCACAGACTACATGGTTGAAGAGATTAGCCAAGTAGCTAACCAAAGCACGGGAACCGTGCTTAAAGAACTCTGCTTGGTAGCCTTCCTTATTAGCTGCTTTGCTGCTGTTCATCACCCAAATGGCCTCTCTAATATCTTTGCATGAGAATAGGTAACAGGAAGAGGGTGGGGAGGTAACATGAATTTGGGCTTGCCCTGGAATATCATAAAGGTTGGAAGTGTGAGAGAACACTTGGGTAATGGTGAAGAGGGTGGGGAGGTAACATGAATTTGGGCTTGCCCTGGAATATCATAAAGGTTGGAAGTGTGAGAGAACATGGATGTAGGGTCGAGGTTAGATGGAAGAGGGGAGCGTCAGGGAAGGATGGTATGCTAGAATTGTTTAGGGAAGTGGGAAAGGAGAGCATAAAGTTCTTGTCTTTTATGAGAGACAAAGAGTTGTTTCTTGCGACGAAGGAGATGACGATAAGAAGCTTCGAGGTCGAGGTAGAGGGGTTGAGAGTGGGTGAAAGCATATCAAAGGTCTCGTTGTAGAGACTTGCATTCGCCATCGTAACATTTGTTCATGGGGCAAGATCCAACTTTTGGGGAGATGGAAGTGGAACGAGTGGAGTGGGGAAGGATTTGAGTGCTGCTTCGCAAATGGCAGATGAAGACGAGTGTATTTAGTGGAAGTAGAATCAAGCAAGGAGAATTGGGTCTCCGATGGGAGCATCTTGCATAGGGTAGAGGAGAAGATGTCTGGGTCGCCTTTGTCAAATTGAAAGGTGGTTTGGGTACGTGCCTCGAGGAGAAGGATGGGGGGGAAGGGGAGGGTCAAACCGGAGAGAGAAGGAAAAAAATGCATGATCAACAATGGGGATGGGGGAGACCGAGAGATGGCAAATAAAAGGGAGCAAGTTTTGGCTAGCGAGGACATAATCAACTACACTCGCACTCTTGCCATATGGCTGACATGTGAAGAAGCGAGAATCTGGGAAATAGGGGAGACCATTTAAAATCAACAACTCTTGTGATTCCCCCAACTGCAATAGATGCTTACCATAAACTGTAGTGGGCCCCAAAGCATCATCTGACATTCGGTGAAGCCCTACTGAATTTGGATCTATCCCCTGGGTACAAAACACATCCTCTGATCGATCATGGAGAGGGATCTGGAGATCTCTAGTAGCATTGAAGTCACCTAGGAGGATTACTTCCCCAACAACAGAGTACTGGGTGATGCCGGAGTACAAGTCTATAAATGGGTCCCCATTTGAGCCATTATGGATGGCAAATGGTGAAGAGGCTAGGGGAAAGTAACCAACTCCAATGTAGATGTCCCTCGGAGGAGAGACTCCAATGCTAATCTGAATCCACATAAACCTGGCAAACTCATCTTTGGCTACCAAAGATACCTTGTTCCGGAGTTAGTCACTAACTAAGCAAGCAACTCTACATGATCCTCTAACCCCTCCTGAGCTCCTCATCTCCTGCCTGCACACTGAGACTAATGGTAACCTGCAATATTGGGAGAGGTCGAACAAGGCTCGCATGAGTCTCGGTCATGAAGAGGATGTCCGCTGATTCAAGAGCATCATACAAGAGGCCCGGTGATGACTAGAAAGATCCATTGCCATTCCAACAACGGATAGAATTGCTTGTACCCTGTGGTCTCCCTAAGCGGGCCCGTCATTTTGAAATTCTCAGATCTAATGTGTGTTCCAGCTAAAGAAGTCATTACGAATATCTCATCTATGACGTCAAACCAGTTAGAAAAGGCATCAATTTGAATATACTAATCTTGTTCAAATCACTTTCTAAATTTTGTTACTGCACTCCAGTAGTTGAAATTTGCCAAATTGTTTCCTTTTCCTTATCTTCATGGTCTTGCACGAAAGGTGTAGGGCATTGTACCAACTTGTTTGTTTTCCCAAGATAAAATTATAGTAATAAATGCTTAAATTTGCAGAAAAATATCCTCCTAACTTAGCTGCTGCACTCTTCATTCATATTGCTTCCTTTTTCTACCAAAATACCGACATTGTTGAAGGATAATCCAAAATAGATATAAGAATAAGCGTCTTTGCAGAAAGTAAGCAGGTTTCTTCAATAGAAATTTACTTCTTATATTAAAAAAAAAAACCCTAGTCCCCAACTCAATGTTATACAAATGTTTTGCACACAGATTTCACTAGTTTTTTGAATCGTTCATACTTTTTGACCTCTAAAAACTTCAATATTTTGTGAACATTCTGCAACTATGGTGGTGATTGGTTGAGCTATAAGAACTAGTGTTCTTTGTAGCCTCTAGATCAGGGTATATGAGAAAGTGGGTCGTTGCTTTCGCATGACACTTGGCCCTTAATGCCTATGCTCAACAAGGAATTCTGGAAGCCATATGAGATTTAGAAAGTTCTCATGTTATAGTTACATCTTCAAACTCGAGGAAATAATTTAGTTGTCATTTAAATATTTTAATAAGGACTCATATGCTTGATTTGGGCAATTAGATAATGATTTGGTAGAAAGTTATGAGCTATTTCAATAAGGTGTGTAATATTTTAGATTGGATCTTAATTCTAGGCCTACTTTTCGCTTGGTACTTTTAAATTTTGATTCAAAATATTATATCCTAATCAAGGACATAACAAATTACAAAAAAAAACATGAACAATTTAAATGAAAAGTGGTCAATAATTATGTGAGTACTAAGAAATTGAACATTAGATAGGGGGCCTTAGTCACTTGGTCGACTGAAATGTCTATCCACATTTTTCTGTTTAAAAGCTCAAATGCTTTACATTTTTAAGCCTTGTAACCAATTCGGCATAAATTATTGGGTCAATTTTAATTTTTCCTTTATACATGAGGCTTTACATCCAAAATCAGCCTTTGTACGTGGCTATATGTGCAGAAAATAAAATACAACATGAACTAATAACAAATACAATTACATATCTTATAATCCTCATCCTCATCTTCATCTTCATTAACAAAAATAGAACAAATTGCTTTTTTAGTAGAACTAGAGTGTGGATTGATTAGAGATAAATTAGTCTGTGGAGTGACTAGAGATCAAATTTAGTGGTAGATTAAATCTTTTTTGGCCATAGAAGGGCCCCACACCCCCACAACCTTCTTGGGTGCTTTAGTGAGCCTGCAAAAGCAAAAAATCATGGAAATAGGGCAATTTTGGGTTGAAATGCCGTCAAAATGTTTGCGTTTCCAAATTACGAAAATTCCAACAAGCATTTCAACGTTTTGGGTATAGGTATGACATGTTGGGGGTTGTTCCCGCAACATAGCTCTGACATGAAAACACTTGGAGAGAGAGAGAGAGATTCACTCTAAAATTTAATTCTCTATACATATAATGGAAAGATTAAAGCAATGTTATCAGAACCGAATTGTTCAATGAACTGGTAGATCCTCCGAACTGGGAATCGGTTAGAACAGGACCGAAATGGGTAAAAACATCGGACCAAAAAAACAGTCAACCAAAAGCACATAAAATATTCAAATTTTAAAGAAAAACATTATATATTCATGTGCATCCATATGAATCCAAACCTTTTATACACAAATAAGCAAAAGTTTTCTTTTGTATAGCATGTAAGCGTGCACATAACAAAGTAGCATTGAGTGCAATCCATCTCTGAATTGAATACATCAATAAACAAGACGTAGATGGCCTCTAGCATCCAAAAAAATCATGCCACAACAAATACCTACATATCATCAAAATCATTGCCTAAATTGGAATCTTCATTATCAATATCATCCACTAAGCATTAAAATTAGATAGAAAAAGCTTAGCATGTCAAGTCAAGATTTTATTTGAGTGATGGGTACATTTTTAGTAGCGTTATGATAGAGTCCAACAATCAATGCCACTAACATCAAGGCACGTAGAGGGTTCGGTGCCTTTGATTAATTGCTAGTTCCATATGCATGTATGTGACAAATTCCAATGGAAATGTTGCAATCCTCTTAATCCTGAAATCCTGAAAACTGTTAAGTCTGTTTTTTGCGTGGGATCTAAAATTCCACTTTCTCCACTCTTAAACATCTGAAGACAATTAATGGTAAAGTTAAAAATTTAAGGAAAGGGATTTGTCCTTTTAATTTAAGAATTTAATATTACCATTAATTGCATAACATTAGTAGGGCAATATGGTCAAATACCAGGGCTTTCCCACTCAACTTATTGCTTTTTGAAAAAAAAATGCATTCAAAGAGTCCTTTGTAGTATTATATGAAATTGGCTGGTTTGATACCGAATAGGCCTTTTTCGGGTGCCTGATAATGGTTTAGACCAATTTTCCCTAAAAAATAGTCAAACCAGCTGATTCAGTCTGGTCCGGTCCTATTCTTATCACACTGGATCAAAGGAATTAAAAGAAAACTTCACTGTATGTAAATGTTGCATATTTTTTCTCCTTATCACTAAGCATAGGGAACGTTGGAGACTCCACCACCGTCGATAGGTGGTAATCTGGGTAAGCCATTGGTGCCTAGTTTCCAAGCATTTTGAACTAAAGGGATCAAGAGAGTGAAACCCATGACCTCTCCGACTTTTTGGGAGAGATCTCTTGTCCAGTTCATGATTGCTTGAGTTAATCCTCAGGGCTATATATATTGCATATATATGCATATTAATTATGCTTATTAAACCTTAGTTATTGTGATGTTCCCCATTGATTAATTGCCTAAGGGAGGACAACGTAGCCTATCTAACCCCATAGGCTATAGTCAATGATAAAGGGGCAAACCCATTATCCAATGTTTTGGAGCAACATTGGGTAAATTTGGGGTAATTGGGGCAAAAAGCCAGAACTAGGGGCTAAACTTGTAACCCCCTCACACTAAAATAAGGAGGGACCCCATAAGGAATCTATAAATAGGAGAGAGATGGATAGATTTTATCATCATTGATTGGATTGGAATATCGTTGTTTCTTTGAGCTGAGCCTTTGAGGGTTTTAAGACCCCTTTTTCTCTCCTCACACTAAAATAAGGAGGAGGGTCCCCATAAGGAATCTATAAATAGGAGAGAGATAGATACATTTTATCATCATTGATTGGATTGGACTATCGTTGTTTCTTTGCGCTGAGGCTTTGAGGGTTTTTAGATCCCTTTTTCTCTTGATTAGTTTCGGTGGTGATGATTCCACCCTAGCTAGTCTTCTCCCTTTCTCTATCTCGTTGAAGCATAATATTTTGAGGCAAATTCTTATTTGGTTTGCCAAGCAAGAAGTGGCTTTTTTTTGGTTTACTTGGTCATCGAGTTCTATTTCAAGGACAACGAGGGCTATCTTTGTGGTATTTTGTGGTCGCCGAAATTCTAGCAGTGGAGGTTATCACTGTGTAGTTCCTACTCGACCACTGAAGTTCTAGCTACATTTTTTTAATTTTAGTGGATTTGTGGCACCAAAACCTGGTTGGGCCATCCTAGGTCAGCGAGGGCCTTATTTGCTGTGTCTTAGGGTTTCAACTTGAACAAATTAGGGCATCACACCCCTCACTTTGATCATTCATGCCTCCCTTGTGGGAAATAGCCATTGGAACAAATGTCCCAGGGCATGGGACTCACCTGATCAACGTTACCGAGGAAAAATCCAGGCACATTGTTCTTGTTCTCTTGCGGTTGCATATTGTAATTGCAGAGGTATCTAAGGTGGCTGCAACCTACCTTATGGGGTTCGGTTGGGTAATAACCCAATCTCTGAGGCTGTAAGGAGGAACTAGGGCAGCGAGGGTTCCAATTGGATAACCACACTAAGACTTGGAACAGCTGAAACTGTAGTGACAACAATAAGCTAGCTTGGTAGGGCATCACCAAAAAGGTACTGGTTTGAGCAATTTCGCAGTTTACCATCAACCTTGTAAGTTGAATATTGGATAAATTGGCTAATCAGGGCTTAGCTGTTGCTACAACCATATTTACATTATTAGATACAACTTGCAAGGACTGTTGTTGTGTATACACCAGGCCTACTTGGCACATTAGCCCTAGGTACAGTAAGATTGATGTGATCTATTGATGTATGGTGAAAATTACAGCTTGATTACATTATTAGGTGTCTTACACCATATCTGTCTATGAAAATTAGTAGTATTTATCTTGTGAATTTATAACCATAAGTTCAAAAATTCCATAAGGTTATTACATATAAGGGTGAAAATTCCTTAAGGTTATTACAACGGTATCAAAACTGAGCATTCTGTCAGCTTGTGAGTATATGAGCCTTGTATTCTTCCAGAAGATAGGAGTAACGTTATAGTCAGAAGGAAAGGGACTACCCATAGTTTAGCTATGGAGGATAGGGGAGGACAAGGAGAACAAGATCCTTGTAACCTCTTGAATGTGCTAATCCAAGGACAGCAACAAGTAGCCCAATTGCTAATGCAAGGGCAAGAGCAGATAGCCCAAGGGCAACACCAAATGACTCGGTTCCTTGCCCAGGCCATAAACAACATAGGTAACAATGCTACTAATGGACCGAATATTGGTAACATGTCTTATGCTGAGGAGAGCAACGACCATAATCCTGGCTCTTTCAATATCTTTGCACATAGTAATGCAGGGACAGCCAATGGAGGAAAGCATAGACTCTTACTTCCTCAATTTTTAGATAGTTAGACAATGACAACCCAAGCAACATCATAATAGAATGGACTCTTTGAAGAATACTATTGGTAGTATGCAACACTAGGGGAAAATGTACAGGCGACCATTATTTTTCAAGAGTGCAACAACATCAAATACAAGAATAGACGCAGGGGACAACATAAACATGATACGATGCACAAGGTGGGTAAACTATCCATTCCCTCTTTTGATGGAACATCTAAGTGCTCAACAAGGGCTTGGGTACTAAAGTTGGATACCTACTTCCAACTTAATCCCATGTTGGAAGTAGATGCTATCAAATTTGCCACATTAAATTTGGAAAGGGAGGCACATGAATGGTGGTACAATGGATTGGTCACCTTAGGACACTCCAACATAACTTCATATGTTGACTTCACTCAAAGATTGGTAGATCGTTTCGACTGGAAGGATTGTGGCATACACTTCAGAGAGCTAGCACAACTTAAGCAGCGTGGGACACCTGAATCCTATGTTTCAAAATTCTAGCAGTTGGCAGTCATCATGACAGATATATTTGAGCAAAGGTTGGTTATGCTCTTCATAGAGGGTTTGGACGAACCGTTGCATGGGTGGGTCAAGGCTTTTAAACCTACCACATTGCATGATGCCATCATTATGACATGAGATATGGGGGATGCAACACAAGGGCAACACCAAAAGTCTCCACCCGAACCACCAATCCCTTTGAAGGACAAGGACAAGGACAAGAAGTCATTTCAGAAATATGGAACCAGGAAGGATCCGTTGGATGAAGAGAATTGAAACGAGTTGAGAAGAAACTCTGTTTCACTTGCAAGGAATGATGGGATCCTGGTCATAGATGTTTGGGGAAGGGAAAGATTCACTACATTGAAGTAGTGTTTGACAACGACAATGTAGATGATACAACACCGACACCAAGCAAGGAGCCTAGCATTTCTGGAGAAGAACCGTCATTGGAGAAGGCTAAGGGAGACGACAAGCCATGTCCAAGAATTCCTCTCTCTCTAGGGTTCCTAAATATTACACCTTCAAGATCAAGGGTGTCATACGAGGACAACGAATCATAGCATTGGTTGATGGTGGAGTGATGTACAACTTCATTGATACAGCTGTGGTGGTCAGGAGAGACATCCCTACAAAGGAATTTGAAGGCTTTGAAGTAAGGGCAGGTGATAGGTATAACATGACATGCACACAAGTGGTTCCACATTTGAGGGTAACATTGGGTAATTAATAATTATACATTCACTGATGATTTTTAAGTGATAGAACGGACAAATACCTATGTGGTGCAAGGAGTACAATTGTTGTACTCGATAGGAAGATTCATAATGAACTACCAAGTGATGGAAATATAATTCCAAGACTAAAATGGCAGCAAGGTAGTTTTAAGAGGCATGACCAATGGTGGCCCCTGAGTTGTTACAGCTGAGCAAATGGAGGTCATACCTAAGCAGGCTGAGGTAACTTGCATGGCAGCTTGTATGAGTGCAGACCCCAGGTCGTCGAGTTGCAGCCTACAAGCTTATGAGTTGGGTAGAAAATGCAAGAAGAATGTTGGGTCTGACATGCATGCTCACAAAAGATAAGAGAGCCCACCTCTTAGTAGAGTACTCCAAAAATAAGTTTGCCTGCGAAGTGATGGACGGTCTCATCCAATATGAAAGTTACAGGGTAGAAGATTAAATCATTTTCTATAAAGATCAGATATATTTTGTCCCTGAATTTGCACTCAGGGAGAGGTTCTTTATGGCCACACGTGACAGATCAACTGAAGTCACATTGGAGTCCTGCAGTCTATCAAGGAATGTACAACCTTGAATATGGAGCAAGAATCTTGTGAAAGCAGTTTGGAGACTGATTACCCCCTAGAAAATAAGATTGTAGGAGCAGATTTTCCTGAAGGTCATGGCAATCCCATGAAGGGAGAGAGCGCAGGACATATTGAGGGTGCTAGCATTCATGACAGAAATTACTCGCCAAAAATGGAAGTAGTCAGTCACACATTGTTTAATTTTTCTGACTGTTGCCAGGCAGAGAAACATATGATAAGACAGTGTATCCATACAAGCACGCAACAGGGTCATTCCCTAAGTGTGGCATAAGGGATGTACGTTTCCAACTATTGGCTTTCAAGGAAGGCATATATCATCAGAATGAGATTTCTGCTGAGCCGGAATTGGTTCATGGAATTGATTTCGTACATCTGAACTGCCTTGCAGGAATGGTTGGGAGGAAGATTTTGACAAAACTAAATACAAGGCAGGCATGCCAGGGGACAGGAATTGTGGAAACTAAAGTGATCAGACAGGACAGCTTCTAAAACATCTGCTTGCATCTACTCCTCAGGATGGCATAGCAGCTGTGGGGTTATTTGACAACCTGAGGCGGGGTATTGTTAATATGGCATCTTTTGACACAAATATGATTGACATTAATTTTGGTAATCTGAAGTGCTTGACTACAAAGGCGTTAGTAGGGTTGTTGCCTAAAGGTGATCATTATCAGCAGGTAAAAAACATAATCTGGTCCAACAGTAGCTATTATGCAGTCCCAAAGGAAGGAGGATCTACTAAGGCTGGTACAAAATCTAACCCTAGAATATTGTTGAAGGGTATGACAGTGAAAAAACCATTGGGACAAGTGGAATAGAGGTTGGAAATGCATGGCCAAATGCAGAAATTGTTTTAGCAGTAACACATATTTGTACTCTTGACCCAGATTTGATCTATAAATCAATGAATAAAAGCAGTGGCTATTACATGGTGGCATCTTCAACCAGCATTATGATTATTGGGTTGTAAGAAATAAAGAAGGGTGCTGGTATTCTCGCTATGGCAGCTGCAAAGGAAGCTGTAAGAATTGATGGAAGTTTTTCATTCTTGGAAACAAAAGGACAAATTGTGCAGCACCCAAACTTACAATTGTTTGAGGACAAGCAAAATCAGGAAGAGAGGACTGTAATTTTCCCCATTGAGTCTATAGTCAATGATAAGGGGGAAACCCATCATCCATTGTTTTGGGGCAACATTGGGCAAATTTGGGTAACTAGGGCAAAAAGCCAGAATTGGGGGCTAAACTTGTAAGTTGTAACCCCATCACACTAAAAGGAGGAGGGGGGACCTCATAAGGAATCTATAAATAGTAGAGAGATGGAATCATTTTATCATCACTGATTGGATTGGAATATCTCTGTTTCTTTTCACTAAGGCTCTGAGTGTTTTAAGACCCCTATTTCTCTTGATTATTTTTGGTGGCGATGATTAAAAAATAAAACCTCTAGCTAGTCTTCTCTCTTTCTCTATCCTGTTGAAGCATAATATTCCGAGGAAAATTCTTATCTGGTTTGGCAAGCAAGAAGTGTTTTTGCTCTGGTTTTCTTGGTCACCGAGTTATGTTTCAAGGACAACAAGGGCTATCTCTGTGGTATTCTGTGGTTACTGAAATTCTGGCAGTGGAGATTATCACTGTGTAGTTCCTACTTGACCATTGAGTTCTGGCCACGTTTTTCAGTGGATTTGTGGCACCAATGCCTGGCTGGGACATCCTAGGTCGGTGAGGCCCTTATTTGCTGTGCCTTAAGGTTTCAGCCCGAACAATTTAGGGCAACACATCCCTCACTTTGATCATCCGTGCCTCTCCTATGGGAAACAGCCACTAGAGCAGACGTCCCAGAGCATGCGACTCACCTGATCAGGGATGTGGAGGAATAAATCCAGGCACATTGTTCCTGTTCTCTTGTGGCAACATACTGCAATTGCAGAGGGATCTGAGGTGGCCACAGCCTACCTTTTGGGGTTTGGTTGGGTAATAGCCCAACTGCTGAGGCAGCAAGGAGGAACCAGGAAAGCAAGGGTTCCGGTTGGATAGCTGCACCAAGACTTGGAGTAGCTGAAACCGCAGTGACAACTATAAGCCAGCCTGGTAGGGCATCACTTAAAAGGTGCTGGTTTGAGCAGTTTCATAGTTTACCATCAGCCTTGTAAGTTGAATATTGGATAAATTGGTTAATCAGGGTTTCACTGTTGTTGCAGCCATATTTACATTATTAGGTACAACTTTGTAAGGACTGTTGTTGTGTATGCACCAGTTCTACTTGGTACAGTAGCCCTAGGTACAGTAAGATTGATGTGATCTATTGATGTATGGTGAAAATTACTGGTTGATTACATTATTGGGTGTTTTACATCATATCTGTCTATGAAAATTAGTCAATTTTTTCTTGTGAATTTATAACCTTAAGGGCAAAATTTCCCCAAGGTTATTACAGTTATGTCATACAGTATACTAACTAATAGGTAGTCTCAGTGGTTACTCCTTCACAAGGACCTAAATCTGTATTGGATATTATTATTTTTACTTGCATGAATTAACTCATATTGTTCAACATTTCTTAATTTATATTTTTTCCTTAGACTTGTTATCACTTAGAAGTATCCCTTGGGGAAACCAATGCCAAGTGAGTGTGAGAACATATAGATTTGCTGTCCTTGTCATAAACAATAGATCTCTTACTTTGAAGTTAGGGCAGGCTAATCTGGGGTGTATCCCTAATTAGATTCTTCAAATCTTGAAATTTATCTTCAGAAGTCAGAAAATAAACTGCATAAAATGTAATCATTAGATCTGATTTTTATATAACCGGTGCTTAATCTAGGTGGGTGATAGAGAAAGGTAGAAAGAAAGAAAAATCAGCAATAAATATTTACCAATTAAAATGCCTCGTCTTCATAAACTAGACAAACTTTCCTCCATTAATAAGAGACACGGGGTACATAGTGTTGAATTTTGTAGGTGCGGAAGGTCATCTAGCTTGGTGTCTTAGCAAGGAAGACCTTGTTTTGCCTCTTTAGGAGCTTTCATACGACGTGTGAGGTATGCCCGAGGATTGTATGAGACATGAGAGATGCGTGGGGGTTGCATGAGACATGCAAGCTATTTTTAGCTCCTTTCTTATGTTTAAGAAAAGAAGGCCTAAGAAAAGTAAGTTACTTAATTTAAGGGACTTATCTTTCGTAACTTGACGATTTAATCTCAGTCGTCAATCTAGGCCTTAATGGAGTTATCAATTGAGCCTAAGGGAAGAGGCTAAGACACACAATCATTGTTGAGCACTTGAGCGAGGGATTTGCCGAGTGAGAAGGCTCAACTTGACTGAGGAGATTCAGGAGGATGCTAAGGAGTTTTTGGGAGGAAATCTAGAGTTTGAATTGGAGAAAGGAGCCCGAGTAGCAAGTCTTCTTATGAGCTATAATTTGCCGTGAATTTCTCTGTGGGTCTGACCGATATTTTCGGAGTCACTAAAATTTTTAAAAGGGTTTTATGGGTGAATTTTTTTACTGTACTTGTAATTTATTTCTCACTTATTTCCACTGCAAATTTACGTTTTAATTATCAATGTATTTAGTTTTCAGGAGTTCTGAAATTTATCTGGTATTTTTTTTTTGGGTATTTTTAAATTGCTGAGTGAAATTAAATAGAAGCTAATAAGAGTTTAAATTAACATGGTAACAGAGCTCTAAAAGTGTGATAGGAGGGATCACAAATTTGTTGGTAAAATATTCTTTGGACAGCAGATTTAAAATTATTTACTGTTTTTTGCGGCCAAGTCGATTTGTTTAGTATGGTATCATCAGCTTTGAGGTATGAAGATAGGTTAGAAGGGGCTGGTAGTTTCAGTTCATGAAAGGAACAAATCTCCATCGTTCGAAATATGAAAAGCTCGTGGGAGTTTGTAAGCACACAGGTCCAGGTTCCTATAGGCCCTGCACAAGCAACCGATCATAAGGTGAAGGATGTGAAAGCAAGGGAAATTATTTTGGTTGCTGTGAAGGATTACCTGATCCCTAACATAGCAGAGAAGGACACAGCACACAAGATATGGATGACCTTGACTAGCTTATACCAGGGTACTAATGAGAACAGGAAGATGGTGCATCTCAGACTAGGGTACATCTCAGACTATGACCTCATAGCTTATACCAGGGTACATCTCAGACTATGACCTCATATCTCACTAGGATTCAACATGCTCGTGATGGGCTATCAATTGTGGGAGAAGTTGTTATTGATTTGGTGCTAGTAAAAGTAGTTTTGATGGGATGTGCTAAACAATGGACCACCTTTGTGGAGAGGATCCTTGCGAGGTAGTAGGTTCCAGATTGGAACCAGTTGTGGGACGACGTTACCCAAAAGGAGATTTGGGAATGTTCTATCACTTGTGGACAACACAGGGAAGGAGATGAGGTGGATCTTGCTCTTGTTGGGCAAATGAATAAGGGCAAGGGAAAGGCCAAGCAGAACTAGGGTGGAGGTGGATCTTCATAGGGTAAGAAGTTGAACAAATTTAAGTGCTTTGCATGTCACAAGTTTGGTCACTATGTTGGACAATGTCTAAACAAGAAGAAGGGCAAAGGGAAAAATTCTACAACAACAACAACACAAATGGATGAGCTTTTCGAGAAGTTTGATAAAGAGTTTTCCTTGGTCTCTTGCTTTTCTTGCACCATATCTTGTGGTGCGTGGTTTGTGGACAGTGGAGCTTCTTATCATATGACGAGATTTGAAGACCTCTTTACCATCTTCGCTAAGAAGCATTGAGATATTTGTGTAGAGCTTGGAGATAATGCAAGATATGCAATGGTGGGTGTTGGACATATACAATTACAGTTGGACTCAGGGAGTCATACGGAGGTTAAGGAGTGGAACTTGCTTTTTGTTTCGGCCATGGTGGACGGGGGACTTGAGGTCAACTTCATGGGAGATGAATTTTTCGTGAGGTCGAGAGTAGGAGATCCCAACATGTGGTGTGTATATGAATCAGGGAGAGAAACCTATATTTGTTGAGAGGACAACTTGTGAAGGCCCTGGTGCATGACAATGACAGTTAGAGTGAGCTTTGGCACATGAGGATGGGACATCTACACTATAGGGCCTTAACATTGTTGATGGTCAATGGTTTTTCAAAGATCGAGGTGGTGCGGGAGGGTGTGGCAACCTTTCCTCATAGGGAGACCAGGTCTAAGGTAGTGTTGGACTTGGTGCATTCAATGGTATGTGGTTCTATGTCAATGGAGTCTATCACGGGGTTTAACTAATTCGTGACCTTCATAGATGACTATTCAGGAGGACCTGGATCTACTTCCTGAAGACCAGGATGAGGTCTTTAGTTGGTTGTAAGAGTTCAAAGCTCTTGTGGAGAACTAGACTGGGAAGAAGAGCAAGGTGTTGAGATCAAATAATGAGGGTGGATATACCTCCAATGAGTTCAAGGGTTTTTGCAAGGAGGTAGGAATCAAGAAAGAATTCATAGTGTCTTACAACCCTCATCAAAATGGGGTTGCAGAAAGGAAGAACAAGACCATAGTTGGAGCAATTAAGGCTATGATCCATGATTGAGACTTGCCTATGTTCTTGTGGGTAGAGGCTTACAATACGACTGTTTACATGTAGAGCATGAGTCCTCATAGGGTAGTGCAGGACGATACTTTTGAGGAGCCTTTTATAGGTGTGAGGCTGAAGGTGAGCCACCTTTGTATATTTGGTAGTCCAGTTTTTGTCCACATTCCTTAAGAGGACTAAACTGGAGCCCTCTTCTGAGAGAGGGATCTTTGTGGGCTACAAGGTCTCAAAGGCCTACAATGTCTACATTCCAGGAAAAAGGAGAGTCATTGTCAGTTGAGATGTCATATTTGAGGAGGGTAGGACCTTTAGAAGGTCTTGTGACACAAAATGAATAATGGTAGAGGAGAGGGAGTGAGAGGCTCTAAAGGTTGAGGAGGATGCAACAACACCAATAATAGGGACATGACCTTGAGGAGCAAGATGTTCCTTCTAGCTCTATTAGGAGGCTGAGATGGGCCGAGCAGACATCAAGAGATGTAGAGGAGCATGTGGAGGCTCCTAACTGAATGTTTAGACAAAGTAGAACACCAACTAGATTTTCTAGCTATATGGCCTTGATGAGTAGTATCAGTGATTCTGATCCTTCTACTTTTGAGGAGGGAATATATTAGCAGGTCTGGAGGGATGCCATACTAGAGGAGTACAGTTCCATCATGAGGAACTATGTCTGGGACATAGTACCAAGGCTAGAGGGAACTCTGTCGTCAGTTCTCGATGGATCTATAAGACCAAGAATGCAACAGATGGCAGTGTTGAGAAGTACAAGGCGAGGTTTGTGGCAATAGGGTTCTCTTAAAAGGAGGGAGTGAACTACGAGTAGACCTTTGCACATGTTGCTACATATGCATCTAACATGGTCGTCGTATCTATTGCCTTAGAGATTGGGTGGAGGATATTTCAGATGGATATGAATATTGCCTTCCTCAATGGGGTGATTGAGGAGGAGGTGCATGTCGAGCAACCTTAGGGATTTGAGGTGCACTGGAGGGAGTCCCATGTATGCATATTGAAGAAGGTCCTTTATGGGGTCAAGTAGGCTTTGCGCACATGGTACTCTAGGATCGATGGTTACCTTGGTTTGAGATTCACCAAGAGTGAGGCAAACTCCAACTTGTACTATGTACTGGTTGAGGACTTGGTGTTATATGTGGATGGTCTGTTCTTTATAGGATTGGAGAGGTTCATTGGGATGTGCAAGGAGGACCTTGCTTCCGAGTTTGGGATGAAGGACATTGGGCTCTTATGCAATACTTTTTTGGTTTGGAGGTGTGGCAACAACTAGTAGAGATCTTCCTTAGGCATGGCAAGTATTCAATTGAGATCCCAAGGAGATTCAAGATGGAGGATTGTAGGCATATGTTTACATCTATGATTACCAACTTGAGGAAGATTGATGCTTCTGAGAGTGAGTTGGTGGATCTCACTTTGTATAGGCAACTTATTGGGACCTTGATGTATCTGGCCAACACTAAGCCAAATAACTGCTTTATAGTGAACATAATCAGTTTATGGTGGAGAGGAGGCACATTCATTGGGTGGCAGCAAAGCATGTATTGAGGTAACTGTTGACCACACTTTGTCAACAATCCAAAGAAGCATAATACAAAGACATGAATTTTTTTCAAAGTTCAAAGTCATTAGCCAACACCATTGTATCATTGTAAACCCAATTTTTGCAAGTTGTATTGTAAATGATGCTAGTATGACCGTTGAATTATGTAACAACACCTAGGTAAGCCTATGATGTTGGCAACATATTTCATCCTAGGAAGTTTTTTAACCTGACCAAATTATGTGTGTTTTTAAACATGGATAATCAACAAAGTTTTTCTTCCAGCTTAAAACCCCAAAGCTAGGGTGGAATTCCTTGACAATGTCTTAAGTGAGTCTTAGTGTTATATCAAGTCTTTTGTAAATGTGTGTTTGGGAATAATTTAAGCACATTTGGCTCAATTTTTTTATTACAAACACACTTGGTCTATACTAGTTCATATTGTGTCGCAAAATTGGGTAATGTCATGAGGATTTATGTGTAAAGGTGTATTTCCCTTTTGAGGGTTGAATTAATTGTAATATCTTGATGTAAAAAATATTTTAGTACATAGTCCCTCATATTTAGACACCATGGCTAAAATATTCGAGGGTGGAAAAAATTAATTAATTGACACATGCCATGAGGGTCTATGTGTAAAGGTGTATTCCCCTTTTGAGGGTTGAATTAATTGTAATATCTTGATGTAAAAAATATTTTAGTACATGGTCCTTCATATTTAGACACCATGGCTAAAATATTTGAGGGTGGAAAAAATTATTAATCCCCTCTAGTGTCAATTAATTATTTTTTCTGGCTAAATTAAATATAAATCCTAGGCCAAAAAATTAATTAATTTTGAGTAAATAATCACAGAGAAGTCAATTTCTCTCCAAGTGGAAAATAATCAATAAATTCGTGGGTCAAAGAGAAGTCAATTTTTGGAGGTCTCCCACCAAGGGAAAAATTGATATTTTAAGAAAATTTGAGCCCTTGGACCTTAGTTGTTAAGTCAAAGTCAAATTTTTGAATAAATTAATCCAAAATATTAATTTTTGTATTAATTAAAAGTGGGTTTTAAGAAAAAAATCGATTTTTTCTTCAAAATGAAAAATTTGACGGTAAAGATTAAAACATGATCAAGCTATTTTCAACGGTTGAGATTATTTTGACGAGGATCAAGCCACCTAGTTGTTATTTTCCACTTGGAGGGGTTTCTCTACATAAAGAAGTCATTTTGCTTCTATAGATATCTTTGGATGATGTAATTTTGGAACGCTGGTATTGAGTTGCTGCTTTGCTGGGAACATTTTGTATCATAATATGACTTTGAAGTTTGGAGTTCAGTTCATGGTGTTATTCTTCCGCTGATCTGTGGTATGTGTTTGCTTTGTGTGATCCTATTTTGAGTTGAATATTGATTAATAATTGTTATTTCATTTGTTGTTGATAAGAACATTCTATTGATATATCCTATCTTAGGTGATCTGATTCACTATATGATCTAACAATTTTCTTGAGAATATAATAGAGATTTACTGGTACGCTAGCCCTTGGGCCCCAAGTTCACAGACTGTGGGGAAGAGCCGACTATCTTTGGGCTCTAAGATTTCTCTATGGTATTTAATTTTGCAGGAGGGTTTGCCCAATATCTATTTTTCGAAATATACTCATCCATTGCTAATTATATAAAAAAATATTTCTCTAATTTTTTTTTTTTCAAATTTGTGAATATTATATATTTGTAAATTATTTCTAACTATAGTTACACGGGTATCGCTCCCAGGCATTGGAGTGCACGTACCCCAAGCTCCCTTGCTCCTGGGAGCTTGGGAGCCGGTAGGAAACGCTCCAAAAACGTCGGGAGCTTCAATGGTTACTTTGGAGCTTTTTGGGAGCTTCACTGCAACAAATTTTTGACATTTTGGGAGCTTCACTGCAACGAATAAGTGCAAACTTAGGTGTATTTGACGCTGCCAACTAGGGTGCTACTTAAACTGATGGAACTGTGCGAAGGGAAGGGTATGCCGCTAGGTCTAGATCTGGATATGGGTTTGGAACTAAGGAAACAACCCGTTTATGGAAAGCCTTTCTATCTAAATGAAGATGAGGCACCTGGCCAGTCTTGATTGGTAAGATTTGGATGGAAATAATTAATTTTATTTTTATTTTTATTTTTAATATATATTAAATTTGAGTATATTATATTATTGCCGCTCCCAACATGATGTTTTCTGTAAATTTGGGCAAAACTTCTAGCTGTGCCAGATACTCGTTCAAGCATAACAGATGTACACGCGTACCATACACTCGTGCAACATAGTTTCTAACCCATTTGTTTTGCAACACTTTGGGTTTTATATTTTTGAGGTTTTGAAATTTTGTATATGTATTTGGGGTTTTGGAATTTTTGATTCATTTGTGCAGGTGAACTTCAAGTTGATCAAGAGATGTTTGTTGGTGTTTTGAGGCAGATCTAGGCCTAAGAAGGCAAGATCTAGCCTAGGAAGGCAAAATCTGGCCTTCATTCATTCTCCAGGCCCAATGTCCAACATTTTGCAGTAATTCATGGTGAATTTTGGCATTTGTAGAGTTTGGAATTTTTTTTAAGGCCTAGGGCCTAGCTATCCTCCATTTTCAGCCTAGCCGTGGGGCCTAGGAGCCTCCTAGGGCCCTCGACCCTCCACTTGCCCCTAGGCCGCAACCCCTTAACTGACCGTGGCTTGCTAGGGTCCTCAACCCCCCCATTTAGAGGAGTTGTCTAGCCCTTATAGGGCCTCGACCCTCCTCCTTGCCCTTTGTTGTGGCCTCCAGGAGGCCTTCCTCCCTCTCGACCTCCCTTTTGCACCTAGCCGTAGCCCTTTAAGGGCTTTTCCCTTTGCCGCTAGCCCTTCTTGGGATCTTCCACATCTAGCGTCAACCTTTCTAGGCTTGACGTCAGTGCTAGCAAGCTTATCTTCCCGTGCCGTGACCTTTTCTTGGCCTTTCGAGCCTTCCTTGCCTTTGTTTGGCCCTTCTAGCCCTAGTCTTGGGTTTTTTTATCCTTTTAGCACTTGCCCTAGCCTTTTATCCAGCCATCTCTGATTTTTGCATTATTTTAGTGGGTTAACATTGTGGTTTAACAACAATATTAGAGCTAATTTGGTGGTTGCAGGTACCCAAGTTCATTGGAGGTCAAACTAGCCCTCAACTAGGCCTCTAGGTTTCTAGGTTTGCCTCTCTTACCTTCATCATTTTCTCTGTTTTTATATAGCCATTTATGCAGTCATATAAACTAATAAAAATGATTAAAATTGACTAATGATGATCTGATAATCACTCAACAGAATTAGCTAATCATTAGAACTATTGTGACATCGATAATTTGGCTCCTTGTTGGTTCATTAGGGACTGAATCACTGATTTTCTGAATTGTTTCAAGTCTGATATATGTTATTCTGAGTTCTGATCTGAACATAAATAATATGTTATATAGATTCTAAACAATCTTGTAATCAACTGGATATTATTGGAAAGTGAATGAATTGATCTTCTAGCTCATATTTGACATTTTGCTTTCATTCGTGATTGCTGATATAAAATTGCAGACCTCTGAAAACAAGGTTGCAGCAGTAATAAATCATTCGTAAGTCTCTAAAATTGGCTAATGAACTCTTATATTTTATTTTCTTTCATGGTTGAAGTGATTTGGACTTAATTGAGGTCATTTGCATTTAGTTGCACTCTTGCATTCACACACATAAGTGCTCTAATTGAATTGGTAATTGTTGAGGAGATTTCTCATTGCCATTATTGTCATTGGATAAGTGGATTCATTGCTCATTGTTAAAATGGATATCTCTTGTGGATGCTATTTTAATCATAATTAAAACATCTAATTTTCTCTCTTTTCTAATTGGCATATTGGTGATTTGTTAATTATAATCTGGAAGATTTCTAATTGTCTCAAGTAGCATTGATCTTGTATTGTTTATTACTCGAGCAATTGTCTATTGGCAACATTTTCTGGCTTTGTTAAGTTTTGAGCACTTCTTCTTATGGTTGAGATTGTTATTCACTTATTTGTTTAAGTACCATATTGTCCATAATTGAAGATCATCATAACTAAGTACTTAAGAAATTTCGATAATCTCACCTTAAGAACACTCATATTTTGTAGCATTTTAGGAACTAGCCTCTTGCATTAATTAATTAACTTCCAAGCATAAGCTTGGTCGATAGAGACATAGGTCCCCCTTTCTCATCTAGTTTGAGGAGTTTAGCACCTCTTTAGTGGTTAACATGGTGGCCTTGCGGTCGTTAGAGCCACAGTCTCTGCAGCGCTAGAGGCATCAAGTGGTTAGAACATAAGGGGAGGTATCGTTAACTAAGCCTTTGCTTGCTTCCCTTTGGCTTCTCTGTCACAACCTACTCTAGAGACTAGCTTCAAAACAGTTAAGAGGAAGGATACACCTAGAATAGGCATATAACTTAAAATAAACCAAGACTCTGCGTCTCATTTAGGATAGTGAAGCATCCTTAAGCAACAACTATTCATCTTGTGACTTGGTAATAATTAATTTAAGCAAGTAATTGACTCCATTTAAGGCACTGATCTTCATAATAAATCTAATCAAATGATTTAATTTGCTAATTAAACCAAGTTTCTAGGCCATCAGTTGTGTCTCCCAGACTTTTTGGTTGCCAATAAGTCTCCCATCTTCACACGTCATAGGGACTACCCCCCATAGCTTGCTGTAGGGAGACAACTAGAATGGAGAAGGCGGGGATCAAAGTGACAACCCCTGTCCTGAGCGTTGTTGCATCTTGCCTGTACAGTTTGGGCGACAACAATACCATCATGGGACAATAGACTTTTAACGAAGGTATGCTAGAGTTGGTGGAGTATAGCTGTAGTGGTACACAGATTTTGATTGAGCAAGGAGCGCAGTGGATAAGAAATCCACTTTTGGATGTTGTTTTAGCTTGGGGTCAACGATGATCTCGTGGTTCAACATGGAGTAACACTCAATGGCACGTAGCTTAGAAGAGGCAGAGTACATGGCAATGAATCTAGCGAGTTGTGAGGTCATCTGGCTTCGTAAGATGCTCACAGGTTTATTTGATCTCGAGATCAGACTAACTATGATACATTGTGATAACCAAAGTTGCATTAAGCTTTCAGAGAATCCAGTGTTTCATGATTAGTCGAAGTACATAGAGATCATGCACCACTTCATCAGAGACATGTTCTAGAGAGGTGTTGTGAGATTGCAGTACATGCCCACAAGGAAATAGGTTGCAGATGTTCTTACCAAGCCTCTAGTGAAGGGGAAATTTGTGTTTAACAGGGACATGCTGGGGGCAGTGGAGAATCCCTTCCTGGCTAGGAGGGTGTGTTGAATTCTGTGGCTACAAAAGGTTATTTATCGTGATGTCTTAGCTAGGAAGATCCTTGTTTTGCCTTTTAAGGAGCTTCCATGTGACATATTATTATTATTATCCAATTTTAAGGTCACGGCCAAGCCAAACACCAAATTGGTGTATGAGACCTCCTTGTTTGTGGGACAAGGGACCCACCTCCACACAATGATTTGATTGCTAGGTCTACGAAGACATACATACTTTACCCCCCTCTGGTTTTGAACTTGTGACCTCTTAGGAGGAAACACATGCTCTTAACCATTAGGTGCACTCAAGCTGTATGAGACATGAGGGTTGCATGAGACATGCGTGACATGCAAGCTATTGATAACTTCTTTCTTATGTTTAGGAAAATAAGGTCTAAGAAAAGTAAGTTACTTAATATAATTGACTTATGTTTAGTAATAATCATTGTTGAGTGCCTGAGCAAGTGATTTGTTGAGTGAGAAGGTTTGACTTAACCAAGGAGATTTGGGAGGACGTTGAGGAGATTTCAGGAGGAAATCTAGAGGTTGAATTGGCTGTGTATTTCTCTGTGGGTTTGATCCATATTTTCCGAGTTAATAAAATTTTTAGAAGGATTTTATGCGTGAATATTTTTGCTCGACGTGTCATTGATTTCTCACTTATTTCCGTTGCAAATTTACTTGTTGATTATCAGCGTGTTTAGTTTTCAACAATTTTGAAATTTATTTTGTAAAATATTTTTCTGGGTATTGTTAAGTTGATGAGTGAAATGAAATTTGTTGAAAATGTAGCAAGCAAGGCCTTCTGGCTCCTGCCTTAGGCAGTGAAGACCTCGAATTGTCCTCATGAGTTATGTTGAAATTGGTAACTAGGTTCTGTCTTCATAATATTTCATGTACTATTGATTTTATATATTTGATGTAAAAGAAAAAGAAAAAAATATTATTATTATTTTATAGCATGGGTTTCATGCTCAAGTTTAATTTATTCTAGGTCAAAGCACCCATTGTGTGCTTCTAGGTTTTTTCATAGAGTCAAGAAGTCAAAGAGTCATTATCATATGTATTAGACCCTATTGGGTGTTTTGTATTTAGTCGAAATCATTTAATTTTGAGTCGGAAGTGTCAAAATGCCCCTCCAAGACCAAGTCGACCTGGCAATGAAGAAGTTGGCCTAATTAGGGCTATGTGTCCTCCTTCAAAGCCTATATATAAGAGACTATTCAACCTCATTTGGAGACTCACTCACTCATTTGATCAAGGAAGCAAGGACAAGAAGCAAGAGGGCAAGCGAAGGTCTAGAAGCAAGAAGGAAAGACAAAATTTTGATTTTTCTTCTCTCTATCTCTCACACGTGCGAAGGAGGCTAGGATTTTTGCAGCTACAAGGATGAAATTTATGAACTACAAGAGAAGGGACGAAATCTGAATTAAAGAAGTCAAGTTAATCATCTACAAGCCTTTGAAGAAGAAGCAACCCAAGCGAAGGAAGGAGGAAGCCTAAAAGAGCCCAAAATCACCCACAAGTGTGAAGTTGCAGCAAATTGCAGGAGGACCAAAGTTGCAGAATTGCAGTGAGGAATGAAGTTTGTTGCTGGGGGCCGAAGTTTGCTGTTGGGGGTCGAAGTAGAGCACTTGGAAGAGATTTGACTTGGTTTGACTTGGTGAAGAGAAGCACATCCTCAAGAAGGTTGACTTGGTCTTGGAAGTGTCTTGGTCCTAAGTCTAAGGGTCTTGGAATTCGTCTTTTGAAGATTCTATAAGAAGAGATTTTTGTGGGTTTTCCGCTCCAGGAGGGGTTTTGGCCCTGGCATGCAGCATACATCTTGTGTCCATTTGTTCTATTGATCTTCATGTTTTGGTAGCTGCTTGATGATAATAACACTATAATAATAAAAGAAGAAGCTAATCATAAAGAAAAGTAAAGAATATCACAAGCAATTATTGAGTTAAAGAGAAATCACTTCAATTGAAGCCTTATTGATTTCTCAACAAGTTAGACTTCAGTTAAGATGACTTATTTCTAGTTTACTAGAATAATCATCAAGTTAGTATGCATAGAGTTGGAGCTTTCGTTAAGTGGTGTCTTCATTAGCTTGACTATAGAACGAGGTGGCAATTACAAGTTCAATTAGAGCGAGCTAGTATCTAGTGTTGATTGGAGAGAGAACGAGTTAAGAACTGCTGTGTTGATTAGAGAAAGGATGAGAAGAAATCTCAGTTAAATCTTCAATAAATAACTCGAGTTCTAAATTTGAACTAGGACTCCTTGCATGTTTGAATTGGGCCTATAAAAAGGAGGAAGAAGGCATAAAACTTTTATAGTTTTTGCACAAGGTTTGTGAGATAAGACAACTCTCGAGATTGTGAGAGAGTCTTTGATTGTGGAGAGTGCAAAACTTGTGTCCTAAGAAATTGGAGATCACAAGTACACTAGAAAATAGGAGATTGATTGTGCGTAGGGTTGAGAAGTTGGGTTCCTAAGGAATAGGAGGTATAAAGTGTGCTAAGAAATAGGGCATAAGTGTGCTAGAAAATAGGACTTGAAATGTACTAGGAAATAGGGAATCTGTGCAAGGAATAGGGCATCCAAGTGCGCAAGGAAGGACAAGCAGGATTGAGCAAGAGATCAGTGAATTTGTAGAGCAAGTTAAGGAGGCAACAAAGGATTGGTTGCAAGCTAGAGGGTCAAGATGAAGCAGTGATCAAGGCAAGCCGAGATCAACTATATCAACTAATATTTGTGAGATATGCAGAACTTGTAGAGCAAGTTAAGGTGGCAACAAAGGATTGGTTGCAAGCTAGAGGGTCAAGATGAAGCAGTGATCAAGGTAGGCCGAGATCAATTATATCAATTGATATTTGTGAGAGATGCAAGGGCTTTCTCAAGAGAGACAGGTTGCTTTGGAATAGATTTAATTGCTCGAAGACAATCAATAAAATACAACATCACACAAGCAAGTTTTCCCTGTTGGTTTCTTGAGAAAAATAAGTGTGTTAATTTGTATGATGTGTTTTTATTCCGTTGCTTATGAATTGTTAATAAACTTTGTATCTTGGTGAAAGTAAACTAGGTTTCAGTTTTTAGTTATTCATCTAAGCAATTGTAGAGTTTCAAGGAAATTTAACATGGTATCAAAGTAGAGATCAATATAAAGACTATCACCAGATTGACCGGTTAGTGGACAACACATATCAAGCAAAAGGCTTGCGCAAGAGTTTGAAGAGTAGAGTAGTTCTTTGGATAGCAGTATGGCGTTCCAAGGACTAAGGCCAGATCACAATTTAGAGGGAGCCTCAAACTTTTTCTCATGGAAGGAGCAGATCTTAGTAGTGTTGGAAGGTAATGGTGTGCTAGACTATGTGAAGCTGGCAAAAGCTCCACCTCAAGATGCCCAATAGTTGATCCAACATAACAAGAATGACACTAAGGCAAGGAGGATCATTCTTGAGGGGATTAGAGGTCATATTATCCCTCATCTCCATGAGAAGAAGACAACATATGAGATGTTTAAAGCCATCTTAGATATGTATCAAGGTTCCAGTGATGCCAGGAAGCTTGCTGTCAAAGAGAAGCTAAGAAGTATCTAGATGACTAAAGGAGAGCCCATCATCACATATCTTTCAAAGTTTACTCAGGTTTAGGATGAGCTAGGTGGTCTGGGTGTGACTGTAGCAAACAATGACCTTCTGAGTCTTGCGCTTCTCGAGCTTCATAAGTCTTGGGAGAATTTCTAGGATGTAGTAAGTGGCAGAGAGAATATTGCCAGTTGGGAAATATTATGGAGTGACTGTGTTCAAAAAGAGATATGGAGAGGGACGAGAGCTGGGAGATCAACTTTGGAAGAGGACGAGGAGAACTTTGCCCTGGCAGGAAAAGGTAGCAAAGCCAAGGGTAAGAGGGGCCAAGGAGAGGCCGAGTCTAGTCAGAAGTGCGAGAAGAAGAAGCGATCTGAGCAAGATCAAGTGTTTCCATTGCCATGAGTTTGGGCATCATGCCATTGAGTGCCCTAATTGGAAGGAGTCCAGTAAGGATCATATAGCTGCATCAACTAAGGTAGAAGTGTTTTCCTCTAAGGTTGAGAAAGATTTCTTGTTGATAGCTTGCATGGCAATCTCAACAGACAACAATGTATGGTATATTGATACAGGAGCATCCTTCCACGTGACCGGGAACAAGGAGTATATCAACCACCTGAAGGAGAATGACATGCAATTTTAGATTGAGCTAGGAGATGTTGGCGAGTACTCAATTAGGGGAGTTGGTACTGTTAGTTTTGAGAGTGAGTTAGGTAGCTCTCTCCATCTCAGAGATGTCGTCTATGTTCCAGGCTTGAAGCAGAACCTTGTTTCCTTAGCTACCCTTGAGGAAAAGGGTTATGATGTCATCTTCAACCGTGGTAAGGCTTACCTCAAGCACTTAGCTTCTGGATGTAAGAAGCAAATAGGTTTAAGGAAGAAGAATTTGTACCTGCTACAAGTTGAAATAGGCACAACCTTGAGCAACAAGGCAGGAAATGCACAAAGTAGAGACATGAGGGTGGTGGAGAGCAGAGGAGGGAATCCTTAGAGCGAGAGCTGGATAGAGCTCCCAAGGAGGACCCTCAATTAGTATCAAAACTTGAGTCTCAGCTAGTTGGAAAGTGGGCCGACCAACAGGATGATGAGGAGAAGAGACCAAGACAAGTGGAAGTAGCTACTCAGTGAGTGACTCCCAGTACAGGGAGAGTTTGATCCAGGTGGGCAGACAAGTTGTTTAGGGGGATCGGGAGAGAGTTGGATCACCCAATGCCCTATTCAGGTAGAGTAAGCAGTCACAAGGATACACAGGGTACATGGTACTTGTGACTAGGGTGATTGAATCAGATCATAGGAGCATGGTTGGAAAGAGCAAGTCTTCAGATCATATTCCACAATAGAAAGAAAGGAAGTATTATAGTTCAGAGGGAGCAACTGCAACAGTGGATAACGTGGTGATATTGAAGGCATATCCAAGTGGATGAGGTTCTTCCAAAATTACCTTCCTTGCCAAGAGGGAGTGTTGAAAACACAACGAGCAATGTCTCGTGGCTTGTTCCTTAGCCAATTAAGACCTCAAATTGTCCTCATAAGTTAGACTTCAGTTAGGATGCGTTATTTCCAGTTTATTGGAATAATCTTCAAGTTAACATGTGTAGAATTGGAGCTTCATTTAAGCAGATTCTTCATCAATTTGACTTTTGAACAAGTTGGTAGTTACAAGTTCAGTTAGAACGAGCTAGTCTCCAATGTTGATTGGAGAGAGAACGAGTTAAGAGTTGCCGTGTTGATTGGATAAAGGATGAGAATAACTCTTAGTTAACCCTTCAGTCAAGAACTCGAGTTCCAAATTTGAATTGGGCCTCCTTGTGTGTTCGAATTGGGCCTATAAAGAGGAGCACAAAGGCACAAAGAATTTATAGCTTTGTGCACAAGGCTTGTGAGACAAGACAACTCATGATTTTGTGAGAGAGTCTTTGATTGTGGAGAGCGCATAACTTATGTCCTAAGAAATAGGAGATCACAACTGCACTATAAAATAGGAGATTGATTGTGCGCAAGGATGAGAAGTTGGGTTCCTAAGAAATAAGAGGCAAAAAGTGCACTAAGAAATAGGGCACAAGTGTGCTAGAAAATAGGACCTGAAGTGTGCTAGGAAATAGGGAATCTGCACAATGAATAGGGTTGCCAATTTGGCAAGGAAGGAGGAGCAGGATCGAGCAAGAGATGAATGAATTTGTAGAGCAAGTCAAGGAGGCAGTGGAGGATTGGTTGCAAGCTAGAGGGCCAAGAACAATTAGTGATCAAGGTAGGCCGAGATCAACCATATTAGCTGAGATTTGTGAGAGAAGAGAATGCTTTCTCAAGAGAGACAAATTTCTTTGTCATAGATTCAATTGATCCAAGACAATTAATAAAATACCACATCAAGCAAGCAGGTTTTCCCCGTTGGGTTTCTTGAGAAAAATAAGTGCGTGAATTTGTCTGACGTGTTTTTATCTCTGTGTTTTTATTCTACTACTTATGAATTGTTAAGAAAGTTTGTATCTTGGTGACGGTAAACTAGGTTTCAGTTTTCAGTTATTAATCTAAGTAGTTGCAGAGTTTCAAGGAAATCTAAAAAAATCAAGGTTGAGTTTAAATTAACAGATAGTTCTAATCAATTTTGAATTTTTTCTTTCAATTTGAATATTTTTACCTATTTTGAACAATTTTTACATGTGGTTGTGGAGAGGAAATCACATAATTTCTAGGATACAGTCATAACAAAGGGTCACATAATAATAGAGGAGGACAAGGCAGATGTGGGAATGTCACATGGAGGCGAAGCTGTAATAAAAGGATTTGATTTTCCATTCACTTGGATTTTTGAAATTCCCCAAGAAGATGTTGATTTTGTCACAAGGATTGTTCAATATTGATTGTGGTTTGGGGCATAATGACACCTTCTAATTTTTGTTGTTGAGATCAATGATCTCAACATTGGGCATTGAATCCCTTTGAAAAAAATGTGCGATCATCCTTCTCTCATGTATAAGTACTTCATATTAGATTGCACAACAATTCGTAAGAATATGTGTGGTTTGGGGCAATTCAGTTTAAAACCCAACAATTAATGGTTTGGGGTGATTTGATTCAAAACTTATCACAATTGATTGGAGATAATGCAATTTTTTAAACCGATTGAACTTGCACTTAAGTTACAAAGTTCCACTAGCAAGTGGAAGCCTAAAGGAAACTAAAAGAGGCTATTAGTATCACCTCAATAACATCCCTTCTCACTTAAGGCTGACTCTCCTTTGGCACAAGGGGTATCCCTAGGGTTAGAATTACTAAGGCTTATGCAAAGAAGGTTAAAGGTGATGTGTAGTGTTGCCTTAGTAAAATAGAATCTAGATTGATTGGGTAGGTCTATCTTTTAAGGTGGTTGGAGGTGAATGATTTGTGTCCAACCAACTTGGGCATATGGAGTGACGAAGTGACTAAGAAGACTGAAAAATAGATGGACATGGAATGGCAAAAGTGCTGTTATAAAAATGCAAATTTTACCTATGTCTACTGATTGGATTGTTGGAAATTATAGGTTTTATGGGCCCTTACAAGGTGCACTACCCATGCACATGTGAAGACATTGAAATGCAATAACATATAGGTTCCAACCTGAAAATAAAAACTTCAAGGGGAATAAACAGATAACACCTCATTTAGTCCTCTTCTTCGAGGGCAACACACCCCTGAATTCACATAACCTTCATAAGAACAATAAGGACAAGCCAAGAACAAGATTTCTTTCTCTAATTCTCCAACAACCATTACAAGGTTAGTCAACTTCTATTGTATAGAGCAGTGCTAAAATTTTCACCAAACAAAATAATAACATCCAAAGCCAGGTCCATGAAGTCTGCTAGGAAAGCATAAGGAAATATTTTCCCTTAACCCACTTCTAATGGACAAGTCAACAATGATTAATAAAATGAGAGACGTTGAATGGATTATGTTACTTGTCCTCTCCTCAAACAAGAACATCTCCTTAAAATGAGCTTATTTGACCATGCATATTCCTCCAAGGGTCCACATGTAGGCTTTATTGCTGAAAATATGAAGATTAAGTAGAGTGCTTCCCATTATGAGCCATTGATCAACCAAACAGAGGGCAGGCACTCACTATAGTCCTCTTCTTCGAGGGCAACACACCCCTGAATTCACATAACCTTCATAAGAACAATAAGGACAAGCCAAGAACAAGATTTCTTTCTCTAATTCTCCAACAACCATTACAAGGTTAGTCAACTTCTATTGTATAGAGCAGTGCTAAAATTTTCACCAAACAAAATAATAACATCCAAAGCCAGGTCCATGAAGTCTGCTAGGAAAGCATAAGGAAATATTTTCCCTTAACCCACTTCTAATGGACAAGTCAACAATGATTAATAAAATGAGAGACGTTGAATGGATTATGTTACTTGTCCTCTCCTCAAACAAGAACATCTCCTTAAAATGAGCTTATTTGACCATGCATATTCCTCCAAGGGTCCACATGTAGGCTTTATTGCTGAAAATAGGAAGATTAAGTAGAGTGCTTCCCATTATGAGCCATTGATCAACCAAACATATTTTGAAAGACTAGATGATTCTTACCAAATCAACTCAATCAAGTAGACTCTAAATATGCTACTAAATAAGATGCCATGCTTCTACAAAAAACAAAACTCTTTTAGAGTAAACAATAATGCATGCTATTCTAAATGAAGGAATGACAAACTTTATAAAGAACCTGATACAGAGGATGCCTTCTTCAATAGTAAAGATCTTTGATATCTTCTCTCTTCGGCTTCTTCTCAGGTTTTCCCTTCTCTTCAATTGTGTGGGCTTCACTTCTTTCCTTTCTTTTCTTGTTCTGCTTAATTGTGTGGTCCCTTTTGAAGTGTCCATATTCATTGCATCCAAAACATTGAACCTTGGACATATCTGGCTTCTTCTTGGACTTTTCAAACTTCCCCTTCTTTAGCTTCTTGGTTCTTGCAATAAAGGCTTGAGATTGTTCATTTGTTTCAGTGTCATCCTTTGCCTTGATCCTAGTCTCTTCCAAAATGCATCGAGCCCACAACCAATCAAAAGGAGTAGTATCTTTCTTAGAGTAGATGCTAGTTGCAACACTGCTCCATTCTAGTGGCAATGCGTTTAGTACACAGATTCGTTAATCTAGGTTGTCATTGATGTCAATAGTTGATGTCAGTGTCCAGGATGGCAAATGTTCTTGAAGATGCCAGAGGATGATTACAATGGAAGACTACCATATGACTGCACATGATGAAGGACTAGAAGACATACACATGATGACATGTCCTACCTCCAGTGATCTTGGTGATAACACTACATGATTACATGTCCTACCTCTGATAATTTGCTGATGACATGACAAATCTCTAATGATGTTAAGTTTGTTGTCCTTATGATGAAGACTACATAATGATGCTCCATTTGATTGATGAAATATCTCTGCACAATCTTAAGGACAGCTGATCTAGTGACCCTATATTGAAGAAGGCAAGGACATGATGATGGTGATCCTATGTTGAAGAAGGCTAGGACATGATTATGAAGACAATCAATGAAGAAATCAAACCATGACGAAGCCCTACACTCAAAGGCACTCTGCTCTGCCTCCATTTCTGCACTCATAAATAATCAGTCACATTAAAAAATATTTTTCGCTACCTTAGAGGCAAAATTCCTTAATTAACCCTACACCATCTTTAAGAGCATAATTTTTCCTTTCCAACGAGCTATTACTCAGCCCGAAACTCCAAGCGGTGTGAAAGTTATTGATTTTTCAAGTTTAAAGTAAAATTCTGTCAGTGAGCCGACCTTACCTTAGTAAATTCATGTCGGCCCTTCTTGAAGACATGTCTATTCGTTTATGGACAAGAATGTGTATATATATAAGAGGGTTTCGACCTTCTTTTAGAACAGAATTTTGGAAGAGATTAAGGAGAAAAACAATGAAGTAAATAACACAGAAAAAACAGTGAGTTAAGGGTCATATTCCATTTATTTACTGTGGACTGCTGTGTATTGTTTGGTAGAATTTCGGACAGAATTCAGAGAAAAGGGACAGAATTATAAAGGAGGCCGAGGAGAAGTATATTGGATGGGTTAATTCTGGTTTAGGATTTAAAAACACATCATAACAGTAAAACATTCCTAAAAATACCTCGGACATCTGACTGTGGAGATAGTCCTCACCTCATAATTGTTTTAACCTCGGATCATAGAAAACTGTCCAGCCACCTGTGGAGGTCTCAAACCAAAGAACCATCATAATATTTTGGGCTCGGTGTTATTAATTCAGACCTGAAGGTTGAGGTTTGGACTAGGACAGATTTCAGACTTCAGTGTGGATAGTTGCAGGAACAATCCTTGGTAACTTGGTCTCTTTTCATTATAGTGCTTCAATATAGTAGCTCAAACCTTGTTACAGCAACCTGTGAATAGTGTCACAGAACCTCGTACTGTGGATATATATCTTTGATCTATGCAGCAAGAGTCTCGTACCCCTGTGCATAAGTATATCTCGGTCTACTCATCAAAGTACTCATATTAAAGGATTGTGCCTTAAATAATGGTTGATTAAACAATGACTAGATTCTTTAAACAGTGGTTTGAAATACACCTTCAACATAGATTTTTGTGTCACTCACATTCTAACTGTGAAAAGGCTTGGAATATTGTATTACCTCCCTCCTTGGACTGTTGTAAGAGGCTATGATTGTGACTATACTCTTGAACAGTAGCATTGATGGATCAAATGAAGTCCAGTAATAAAGACAAGTACACGTTGAAGTCAACACAATGAAGTTAAGCAGAAGCCAAGCATAAGTCAATCACTAAGAGAGACAAGCACAAAGTATAGTGAAGAATTACGAAGAATTGAACGGTGAAGATTTCAATTAAAGACATACAAATTGAAGATTCGTTTGAAGCAAATTGAGGATACCTTGGAGCATTACTGAAGATCATGATGCATCGTTGATGTCATCATGAGGTGACCTTGGAGAAAGTGTTTGGGTACGATGAAGAGCAATGGTGACACCTTCTAAGAAGAAAAGGTTATCATTGATGACATAATGTGGAGACTATACTGAAGACTAAGTGAAGATTGACAGGGCTAGTTGAAGAAGACATCGGGAGCCGTGAAGTATAACCAAATATATCTTGATGAATTGAAGCAAAGGGTTGGAGCCCTTGAGGTTGGTGCCTCATAATTGATAAGGTTGGTGCCTTGGAAGATAGGGTTGGAGCCCTAGAGGATAGGAGTCCTCAAGAGACCAGGTTGGAGCCTGTACCAGATATAGGGTCGGAGTCCTTGAGGTTGGTGCCTCAGAATTGACAAGGTTGGAGCCTTGGAAGTCCAAGTCGGTGCTTGGAAAATACAAATTGGAGCTTGGGAGATTGAAGATTGGTGTCTTCATCTAGGGTTGGAGCCCTACATATATTGTACTTGATTTATTGTAAAGAAGAAATTAATAAAAGCATTTATTCTTATTGTTCATTTTGTGTTCTAAATATAGGTGATCTAACTGGTAAAATTAACAATTGAAAAGAAATTCTGATTCACCCCCCTCTCAGTATTTCCAACAATTGGTTTCAGAGCCAGCACCTTCATTCAAATCCTAACAACTTGAAGGTTGATCCTTAGAACACAAATGGCAAAGCCAAGAAAGAAAGTCTCCAATCCTCCTAAAGATGTGTCTTCCTCAACCATCGAAATTGAAGTCAATCAATTTGTGAAGGCTCCATTGTTCAATGGAAACTTTGATATATGGGAGGCAAGAATGAGGAATTTCTTGAAGACTCAAGGCATTGAAGTTTGGAAATTGGTGATTACTGATAGCATGATGGAAGGAGAATCCAATGAGTATAATACAAGAGCAATGAAAGCAATCTTGAATGGGCTACCTGATTCTATGAAGGCCAATTTGCAAAAATGTTCATCAGCAAAAGGCATATGGGACAAACTTCATGATCTTCACTCAAAAGGAGCATTGACAATGATCTCTAGTCAAGAAGATGATGAAAAACAAGAAAGAAGTCCAGAATCCATCAGCAAAGTTGGAGATAAGAGAGATGACAACAAGGCTAAAGAAGACCTAGAAGATGAAGAGAACAAAGAAGACTTTGAAGAAGATCTCCTGAATAAACTTATGGCTTCCATGGAAGAGATTAACAATTTGAAAAAGGAGGAACTTAAGAAGAAAGCACAACATGGTAACCAAGACAAGACAAGGAAGGAAGTTGACTTTGTCAAGCTTCAAGTACAAGAAAGGGATGAGGAGCTCGCCAAACTTAAGGAGGAATTTTATCAAAACAAAAGAAAGCATCATGAAGAAGTCATATCTATGACAAATCAATTGGATAAGGCGAAGAAAAGGGAAGAAGCTTTGTCAAGCCACCTTGAACAAAGACTTATTAAGAGCTTGAACAATCTTGAAGCAGAGATTGGTCAATACAAGGAAGAGGTCTCCTCTCTTAGATCTCAACTAAAAGAAGTAAGGGAACAAGCACAAGGAGCCGAGAAGGTGATGGAAACTTTGGCATTCATAGAAGGACAAGCTGATGAAGCAAAAAATGAGAGAAATACCATGATATGCCAACTAGAAGAAAAGGATGAAGAAATCTTCAATCTAAAATCAGACATCAACCTTCTCAAGGCCGGAACATGTGAAGCTACAAGAATAAAAGAAGAAATGGAGAGTAGTCTAGCAAAGAAGAATGAAGAAGTCTTCATAATGAAATCAAATATCATCTCCCTTAAAAACGAAGCACACGAAGCAACAAGGATGATGGAAGAAATGAAGAAGCAACTAGTCATAAAAGATGAAGATTGTGAAAAATTGAAAGGAGAAATTGTCTCTCTTAAAAAGGAAGTTGACTTGCTGAATAAGAACTTGAAGAGTTCTCAAACCCTAGATGACATCCTAAGTCATCAAAGATCCCCCCTTGATAAATCAGGTCTTGGCTATGCAGGTGAACCCTCAAGCAAGAATGATAATGCTTCAAACAACAAGGATGTGAGGAAGCCAGGAAGAAATGATACTCCCAGTTCCAACAAAGGCAAGAGTCAAGATGACATTAGAAGAAACCCTACTCCAAGGAGATTTACAGATGATGTCAAGAATACAAAAGGAAATGAATATCATCAAAGAATTCCAAGGAAAAAAGACTTCAGAAGTACTTCAAGGAACTCTTCATCTCCCAGGTACCAAAGTATATTTCTTGGTTATTGCTATTCTTGTACAAACTTTGGGTAGATGGCAAAAGATTGTAGGGCATATCACAAAGACATATATAATGGTCCCTGTCAGTCTCCTAGAAGCAATTTTGCAAGAAGAAGTAATGATCTCTCATTCATGAACAAGATGGAGTGCTTCAATTGCCATAAGATTGGTCATATGGCTCGTGATTGTAACTTGACTTGGGTCCCTCAACAAGCTAAAATTATGTCAACTAAGCCAAAGAAGAAGGTTACACAAGTATGGAGAAGGAAGCAAATAGGATTCGAAAGTCTCTTGAACACTCCAGCCAACAACACATGTTGTTGATTTGATGAAAACATCCTTGATATTCCAAGTGTTTGATGATGAGACTCTGCAAGAAAGGAGACCATGCATACTGTTAGGGGGAGCTTATGATTCTTAATCATTCTTGCAGAAGCTATCTGTGAAAGGGCCCGATAAAATCCTTGATGAGTCACACATGGACAATCATCCTTTGATAAATCATCTCTCGAGAGCAACTCCATTGAGGAATATGATCACTTACTAATCCAGTGGACTATTGTTGAGGATCTCTTCCATTTGATCACTAAGCAAGTAATCTTTCTTGAGGTAGAGGAATTTATGCAGACAGGGGGAGTTGGTTCATCACATGAAGAAATGTAGACACATCTATCATGGACCACATTGCCAAGAGGAAGAGCACCTTGATAGGGGGAGCAACATATCTATCATGAAGAACTATCATTGTTGAATAAAATACGATGGGAGCAACATATCAAGAAGCAACGTGATAGGGGGAGTACTTGGGCACCCCATTTGCCATTGATGTCAAAGGGGGAGAGGATGTTGAAAGGGCAAGAATATTTCCATCAATGACAAAGGGGGGAGATTGTTAATCTAGATTGTCATTGATGTCAATAGTTGATGTCAGTGTCCAGGATGGCAAATGTTCTTGAAGATGCCAGAGGATGATTACAATGGAAGACTACCATATGACTGCACATGATGAAGGACTAGAAGACATACACATGATGACATGTCCTACCTCCAGTGATCTTGGTGATAACACTACATGATTACATGTCCTACCTCTGATAATTTGCTGATGACATGACAAATCTCTAATGATGTTAAGTTTGTTGTCCTTATGATGAAGACTACATAATGATGCTCCATTTGATTGATGAAATATCTCTGCACAATCTTAAGGACAGCTGATCTAGTGACCCTATATTGAAGAAGGCAAGGACATGATGATGGTGATCCTATGTTGAAGAAGGCTAGGACATGATTATGAAGACAATCAATGAAGAAATCAAACCATGACGAAGCCCTACACTCAAAGGCACTCTGCTCTGCCTCCATTTCTGCACTCATAAATAATCAGTCACATTAAAAAATATTTTTCGCTACCTTAGAGGCAAAATTCCTTAATTAACCCTACACCATCTTTAAGAGCATAATTTTTCCTTTCCAACGAGCTATTACTCAGCCCGAAACTCCAAGCGGTGTGAAAGTTATTGATTTTTCAAGTTTAAAGTAAAATTCTGTCAGTGAGCCGACCTTACCTTAGTAAATTCATGTCGGCCCTTCTTGAAGACATGTCTATTCGTTTATGGACAAGAATGTGTATATATATAAGAGGGTTTCGACCTTCTTTTAGAACAGAATTTTGGAAGAGATTAAGGAGAAAAACAATGAAGTAAATAACACAGAAAAAACAGTGAGTTAAGGGTCATATTCCATTTATTTACTGTGGACTGCTGTGTATTGTTTGGTAGAATTTCGGACAGAATTCAGAGAAAAGGGACAGAATTATAAAGGAGGCCGAGGAGAAGTATATTGGATGGGTTAATTCTGGTTTAGGATTTAAAAACACATCATAACAGTAAAACATTCCTAAAAATACCTCGGACATCTGACTGTGGAGATAGTCCTCACCTCATAATTGTTTTAACCTCGGATCATAGAAAACTGTCCAGCCACCTGTGGAGGTCTCAAACCAAAGAACCATCATAATATTTTGGGCTCGGTGTTATTAATTCAGACCTGAAGGTTGAGGTTTGGACTAGGACAGATTTCAGACTTCAGTGTGGATAGTTGCAGGAACAATCCTTGGTAACTTGGTCTCTTTTCATTATAGTACTTCAATACAGTAGCTCAGACCTTGTTACAGCAACCTGTGAACAGTGTCACAAAACCTCAGACTGTGGATATATATCTTTGATCTGTGCAGCAAGAGTCTCGGACCCCTGTGTAGAAGTATATCTCGGTCTACTCATCAAAGTACTTATATTAAAGGACTGTGCCTTAAACAGTGGCTGATTAAACAGTGATTGGATTTCTTAAACAGTGGTTCGGAATACACCTTCAACCTAGACTGTTGTGTCACTCACATTCTGACTGTGCAAAGGCTTGGAATATTGTATTACCTCCCTCCTTGGACTATGGTTAGAGGCTAGGATTGTGACTATACTCTTGAACAGTAGCATTGATGGATCAAATGAAGTCCAGTAATAAAGACAAGTACACGTTGAAGTCAACGCAGTGAAGTCAAGCAGAAGCCAAGCATAAGTCAATCACTAAGAGAGACAAGCACAAAGTATAGTGAAGAATTACGAAGAATTGAATGGTGAAGATTTCAATTAAAGACATACAAATTAAAGATCCTTTTGAAGCAAATTGAGGATACCTTGGAGCATTATTGAAGATCATGATGCATCGCTGATGTCATCATGAGGTGACCTTGGAGAAAGTGTTTGGGTATGATGAAGAGCAGTGGTGACACCTTCTAAGAAGAAAAGGTTGTCATTGATGACATAATGTGGAGACTACAATGAAGACTAAGTGAAGATTGACAGGGCTAGTTGAAGAAGACATTGGGAGTCGTGAAGTATAACCAAATATATCTTGACGAATTGAAGTAGAGAGTTGGAGCCCTTGAGGTTGGTGCCTCAGAATTGATAAGGTTGGTGCCTTGGAAGATAGGGTTAGAGCCCTAGAGGATAGGAGTCCTCAAGAGACCAGGTTGGAGCCTGCACCAGATATAGGGTCGGAGCCCTTGAGGTTGGTGCCTCAGAATTGACAAGGTTGGAGCCTTGGAAGTCCAAGTCGGTGCTTGGCAAATACAGGTTGGATCCTGGGAGATTGAAGATTGGCGTCTTCATCTAGGGTTGGAGCCCTACATATATTGTACTTGATTTATTGTAAAGAAGAAATTAATAAAAGCATTTATTTTTATTGTTCATTTTGTGTTCTAAATATAAGTGATCTAACTGGTAAAAGTAACAATTGAAAAGAAATACTGATTCACCCCACTCTTAGTATTTCCAACAATATGTTCATTTCAGAGTTAGAAATTGTCTCCCCAAGCCCATGCAATTGATCTCTTGTTTGTAAAATCTTCATCAGATAGGAGGCCATGTCTTCATCCTTCAATTTCCTTATTCTGTATAGTTGGTTCCTTAAGGAAATTTTGTCCTGATGTACTTATAGAGTACAACTTTACTAGCTTATCATATACAGCCTTAGAAGTCTTCAAATCAACAACAAAGGGAGCAAGATGATCCTTAATGGATTCAACAATGATCTTTTGTGCCCTCACTTCTCCTTTCTTGTAATTTTCTAACTCCTGAGTCTTGTCTTTGCTAGGTTCAACAACTTCATCGAGTACATATTCCATTACTTCATGTTCTGTAAGTGTTAGATCAATCCTTTTCTTCCATGCTAGGAAATTTGTTGAGCCAACGAGCTTATTGCTTTCCTTACAGAAAGAACCCATATGACTTGTAGATTCAGACATAACGTAACAATATGGTACTTGTCAACCTAGAGTCTTCTCTTCTTTGATGGTGTCTCCAACTATCTTGACGCTTTCAAGATATTCAAAGAGACTTCAATGATGTCCTTGAAAGATGTTTTTTAGATTTCCTTCAAGAACAACTTCCAAGAGTGATCAATGATACCAAGATCCTTTGATGCTTCCTTCAAAGATGTCTTCCAATGAGCCTTTAAATAGATCTTCTTCCAATAGAGATCAACAACCTTCTTGTAATCTTCCTCTTTCAAGCCTTCCTTTGATGAGAGCTTGATATAGTCTTCTTTCTTTCTTTAATAAGAGTTCGATTCTTTTGCAAGTGATTCCAATTAGCAAACCCTTCTTTGTGTTCACAAGATGATCTTTTCAACTTCCTTCTGTTGTTCACCTTAGCTCTGATTCCATGTTGGAAAATGCAATATGGTAATTGTTAAGTCATATTTTCCTTAACCTTAATAATTGCTTGTGAACTTTATAAATCTTCTTATGTTTTCTTTATTAGTTCTTCATCAAACAATAATCAAGAGCAAAATAATAACGACAGTGGACACAAAAATTAGGCTCCAAGCCAGGGCAAAATCCCTCCAAAGTGAAAACCCAAAAAATCTCTTCCCTTATAGAATCTGCTTCAAATGAGACAACAAAAACCCAAACCCTAGACCAAGTCCTCCAAGTACCAAGTCAGCCCTCGAAGAAGCTCTTCCATGTAGATTAGGTCAACACGTTTCGATTCTACTTCAACCAGCTTCCAACTTCAACTTCAACCCCCAACTTCGTCCTGCAACTTCGATCTTGTAGCTGCTGCAATAACCCTAATTCCAACACAAGATAGTTCTTCAAGAGATCCGTTGAGTAAGATAATGTCTCCCAAGGTCAATGAAGTCAAATTAGAGTACTCGCTCTTCTAGTAGCTTGATTTTGCAACTTGATCTCATGCAATTCAGATCTACAATTTCGACCTTCTTTGAAGCTTTAGAAACCCTAGTTTTTGCACGTGCGTGAGAAATAGAACCCAAAAAACAAACTTTCCTTATTCTTCTTGGATTCTTCTTGCCTTCGAGACCTTTGTTTTTCCTTTCTTCTAGCTCCCAACTTCAAACCAAACTTCTTATGGGAGAGATCGAATGGGTGACTAATGAGGTCGAAACTGCTTGTATTTATAGCTTTTCCAAGGGGTCAAATTCCCTCCTTTAGGCCAACTTGTAGCTGCCAGGGCCGACTTGTACTTTGGAGGTTTCCAAGACTTTCTAGACTCAAAATAAATTCTTTTACAAGGTACATCTTGCCTAGAAGGGTCTTATAATCATGATGTTGACTCTCTTGACTCATTACAATAATTCCTATGACTTAGCAAACCCTAGAAGCATGAAGAACATGCTTTTACCTAGAAGACCATCAATAAGAAGAATGAAACCCATGCTTTAAAATAATAACTTTTTTCTTCTTCTTTTTTTGTTGCGTAAGATATACATATTGAAATGAGTACAATAACAATTATGAAGACCGATACTAGTTACATTTTCCAATATCCTCCAATACAATTGATGAAATTCCCTGAAACCACCTACCATCTGTAAACTCATAACAGAACATGCACAAGACAACAAATCCGCTCTAGACAAGTGTGTATGGAGGAAGTTGTGCATCAATAAATGTGCCAAAAGCCATGAGCAAGGGAGTGTTACATCAAATGAACAATAGATCAAGATCAATAATCTACAGACGCAACCAGCAAATCTCCTCCAGTCAATGTGATCCACCATAGGCTTAGTAATGAGGCATAGCATATCATCCATATGCTCTAGTAACCAAACAGAAGATGAACAAATAACCCACTAGACAACCCTCACTAGAGTGTCAGTGGTTAACAGATGAACTCTCACAGTGGAAGTGTTTAGGAAGGTGTACACAATTGGTATCCTATTCATCAAACCCATTGAATCCATCACATCAACCTGTTTTTTTCTTTTCTGAAATGTGAGATGAAAATGTCAACTGAATGATAATCAATAGTACATATACATCCTAAGTGGCAAAAATATGCCTCAAAAGCCAACATACTACAACAAAACCTGCTTGGGCAGGGTCTTTAAATGGGATCAAAATCCTTCTGCTATAGAAGGGGTAATACAGTTCAAAACTTGTTGCAGCAGATATAGGATGCTCTGGTTCTAAACCAAATGCTGATATTTGTATTCTTTTTCTGAGTAACATGTTAGTTATAACAGGACATTAAAGATAATGTTAATGATTAGTGTTAAGGTAGCTTGGTTGTTCAGACCAATTTAACTGTCTTAGGGTACTATACATGATATAGTGTATGACGAGATAGGTGAGAGAGTGGTACACCTGCTGGTGTCTCTAGGAAGCCTACCTTTGGATAACTCTGTGTTGTATTGCTGGTTCACTATAATAAGATACGGCACTTATTCTTATCTCCACCATATCTTGTGTTTCTTTTCATGTGCATCTGTATTTTTAAAATCTTATAATGTTTGGGGTTGTACTAGCAAGTTCCACTATCTTTTCCTGGGGATCTTTTGTGTTTGAGGTTAGGAGTGCTAGATCTTCAATTATTTTTAGCGATCATTGTTGTAAGTTGTAACTGAGAGTCACCCAACAAAACTTTCTAAGATTCAGGTCTTTCTCTAGTTGGCATTCTTTAGAAGGTTCTTGGTGGTCAGATTGTGGAAGTTATTGTGGATTATGCTCATAGCAGGGTTGAATCTCTCTCTCTCTCTCTCTCTACACACACACACACGCATATATATATATATATATAACTCTGCCTCTATTCATTGCCCCTTTGACATTTTATATTGTCTGTGGTCCATATTTTTGTTGTTTATTAGTTAGGCTGCACTTGCTTTTTGACACTGCCATTATTGCCCGCTAATGTACCTCTGGTCCCATTGACGTGTCTTGGTCATTAGTGGACACTAACATAATTCATTGTAGTTCCTGATGTATATAGTGCAACTGAAACGGTATATTAGTGAAGAGGGGCAATTATATGTTGTCTCTTCATGAACATGTCAATTGGTAGTTATATATTTACGTGTTTCTTATATTGACACAACTTTGATCAACCTGAGGAAATAGATTGCTTGGATTATTTTTGGCTACAACCAGTGAAACAGTATTTTCCTATGTAACAGCCATAGGAGAATAAATTATAATAGCGTAAGCTATTAGTACACAATGGGTTAAAATTAAATTTCACAGATGGAAACAAAGTAATTGTGTTATTTTGTTTAACTAATTATGTTGATCTATATTTTCTCTGTTTTGAATGTTTCTTTTGGGCCTGCAGATGAGGTGTTTTCATCTGTAGATGCAAATGCAATTGATGTCCATCAAAGGTAATATTCTGTTTCACCTCTTTCATGTTACGCAAATTGATGATAATGAAAATGTAGATATGGAGATTTTATAGCTGTAGTGCTGCCAACTATTATTTGTATAATACAATCAGCACCATTTCAGTTAATGTGATTAAGTCAATTTTACTCTCGTGATTTTAGATTTATGCAGTAAATTTTATTTTATTTTCTTGTCATTGCCAATCAAATTTTGGTAACTTTCTTCCTCTTGTATCTTAGGTATTTACTATTTTTAATAGTCTGACTTCTTCTGATGTGCTATTACTTTCAACCTGTCTTTTATTACAGATGATTTCATGGTTCCCCCATACCATTTGAAATTGTAATTCAATTTTGAGGTAGCTGTTACTGAAAACTTATCAAGGTCTTCCCTATCTTTTACTGGCCTTATTCATATTGCTTTCGACTATTTATATTGTCTAATAATTATTATATTAATTTCTTTCTTTCTCTTTCTCTTTATTTCTTCTTCTAAAACTCATGCTATTTTTTCTCTTCCTTTCTTGTTTGTAAAATCCATTCAATTTTTATCACTCCCTGCAGTTGAAGCCATGGGAATTTATTCATGATATGAATAAATTTACCACTCAGTGATATTATTGCTGGTAAAACTTGCTGATATTTTCACCGGTAATAATATTGTGATATTATCGTAAAAATCACAATAATATTGCACAACAATTCAAAAAGTAACTGGGTCGTGGGGAAAGGTGCTTTAAGTGGTTTCTTTTGGGTTTTTTGGACTCAGTTTGCAAACAAAAAGACAGGTTTGGAGAGCAAAGGAGCAGGAGATTGGTTTTTCTTGATTCAAGGATGAGGAGGTTACCTTTTCCTTTTCCATCAATGTGTTTTTTTTTGGAGTGGGGATTAATTTCTCTTAACTGTGGATGCATTTGCAGCTATGGACATCCATTTCCATTGTTTTTTTGTTTGCTTCTATTAATATTTTTCATTGGGTTTCCTTTACCAATTAGTTTTTCCCCATCTTTTTTTTTCTTCTTTTCCACAGGAAAAACCATAACTTCTATTAATAAGAAATAAAAGTTACATGTTGTGTATGCAAAGAGCATATTCATATCAGCAATAAAGCTGTATCATGATAGCAAAATTAAATACATCTGATAAATGTCCGAATAGATACATACTGTATATGGCAGCAATATTAACATAACAGTCTGTGTTCAAAAAAGAATATAAGTAAGTAGCCAAAAATAAGTTAAAAGATGCTTCTAGTGCGGATTTCACCCCATCCTTTGATCAGGATCGAAAGGACGATGAAAATACTGATAAAATGCATGATCGTTCTGCTCCTGTATCTCCATATGATATCTCAGTAGGTGCGCCGCCTCCTTGGATAGGAGGTCAGAAATCGCATTCCTTTCCCTGTAAATGTGTTGACATGAGATGAAATCAAAATGTGCTTTGAGTTGAAGTACTTCATCCAATATGCTCTGGAGTGTGTGCACGTGACAGGATGTGTGCAGGTTGAACCAATCTATGATAATTTTGGAATCGCCAAAGATCTGAAGATTATGGCAGTTTTTAGTGATGACAAATTGTAGAAGAACAAGTAGGCAGGAAAGGTCAGCAAAATTATTAGTGCCACGCCCAAGATCGATTTTGACTTTGTAGAAATGTAGAGGAGTTAAATGTAGAAGGAATCCACCGCTGCAACCATCTAGTTGTGCAGATCCATCAAAATATGCGCAGGGGAGAGTGTGATGAATATGTTCAGGGGTGATAGTTCGGGGAGTGGGAGGTGGGGGGTCATCTAGAATCATATGATAGATGGAGATAATATGGGCAGCAAATGAAGTCCAATTGAGTGGAGAGTTGTGGAAGATGGCCCGATTGTGGGCAATCCAAATGCCCCAGCAAAATAATAGGGGGAGGTTACGGAGCTTGTGGGGATTTGTAGATAGCCACCATGTCTCCCATGCAGTAGGTATAGTCGGTCCCTCCCAGCGGAGATGGAGGTTTAGGGAGGTGATGTTGAGGCACCAAAGTTCATGAATCGCTGGACAAGTGAGGAATAGGTGCACAGTGTCTTCAGAGGCAGTGCCGCAGAGGATACATCTGTTGGGTCCAATTTGTGAGCGCAATCAGAGATTAAGCCCCCGTAGGAATTTTATCAGACAATATGCACCACAGGAGAAGCCTAGCTTTAGCAGGACCTTTTAATTTCCAAAGAGTACGCCATCAAGGGAGAAGAGTTGGAGGCCGATGTGGACTGTAGATGTGTAGGTACCCTTCTTTTGGAGTGTATCTGCAGTGTTTAGAGATTGTCCAGATGAGTTCATCCTCACAGTCTGTGATTCTGACATGAGATTCTTTTAAGGCATCCAGATATATAGTCCAGGATGCCTCCCATTGAGGATGAAGGTGTAAATCCAGATGACTTAACCAGCCTTGGGTGAATATGGTAGAGCGGTCATTGTCAGCAATTTGATGCAGCGAGTGTATACTAGCTTGGTTGAGAGTGTCGATGAGAGCAGGTGGGAGGATGTGAGCATATCCGCATCTCGTCCAAGGATCTCAACCAATGCGTGCCATCGTACCTGAACCGATCTTCTAGGCCAGGCCATTACTAATGTGATTGATGGAACACAAAATAGCTCTCCAGATCGTAGAGCAGTTAGAATTGTGTGCAGGGAGTTGACAGAGCCATTCAATTGTGCTGCAGGGGTGGTTGTATTTTTGTATGACAACCTTTGTCCATAGATTGTTGCAAGTGAGAATCTGCCACCCAAGCTTAGCAACAAGTGCCTGAGCAAAAGTCAGGAGATCTTTGATGCCCTAGCCTCCCCAACCCTTAGGTAAGGCAATACGTGTCCATTTGGACCAGGAAAATGTGTGACCTTCTTTAGCCCCGATTTAGAAAAATGTGCGGCATATCTTCTGGATCCTATATAGAATGCCTTTTGATATCCAGACCAAGGACATCCAATAGACCGGAATGGCCTCCAAAATGGACTTGATAAGTACCAGCCTGATTGCCCTGGAGAGCCAACAGTGGCACCAATTGTTCAGTCTCTTTTCAATCTTCGTGATTAACCAGTTCCAATCAACAATTTTATAGTTAACAGGTTTAAGATAGAAACCCAAGTATTTCAGGCCTTCAAATTTGGTGGGAATAAAAGGAAATCTCTGCTGCGCAAAGTGGACCTCATGTGGGGAGCAGCTATGACAAGTCATAGTGGATTTGTTGTTGTTGCATTGCATTCCTGTAGCAGTACAAAAGAGAAATAGGATCAATTTTACCACTGTGGAGTCACCTAAAGATCCATTGAGGAAAAGTATGATGTCATCAACAAAAAGCAGGTGTGTGAGGATACAGTCCTCCACGATTCAAATGCCTTTCAGTCTGCCTCTATCACTTTCATCAATGATACATCTGCTGAGGCCTTCCATTATCAGTAGGAAAAGAAGGGGGGACAGTGCACATTCCTGACGGAGACCTTGTTCTGCATGAAAGAAACCTGTAGCAGCACCACTAATAAGGATACTATATGCAACGGAGGTGATGCAACACTATGATCCAATTGATAACCTGAATGGGGAATCCAAGATAAGTAAGGAGCATGTGGATGTAGAGCCAATTGGCTTGATCAAAAGCTTTCGCAAGATCAATCTTGAGGATCAGTCCTTTGATCTTCTTGGTATGCATGGAGTGTAGGCCATCCTGAGGAATGTCGATGGCATCATGAATCTGTCTGTCCTCAAGAAATGCAAATTGTTTAGGAGAGATGAAGTTAGATAAAATAGGTTTAAGCCGATTAGCAAGAATTTTAGCCATGATCTTGTAGATGCAGTTACACAAGGAGATGGAACGAAAATCCTTAAAAGATGAGGGGTGATCCGATTTGGGGATGAGGGCGATGAAAGTGGAGTTGAAAGTCTGGTAGATGCGCCCAGATTGCCGGGTCTCTTCCACAACCTCTAGTAGTGCCTGTCCGAAAGTCAAAAAATGCCAAATAAAACTCCACAAACTATCCATCGGGGCCAGGACTCTTATCCTTCTTGGACCATTTGAGGACAGATTCTAGTTCCCCCATCGTAATAGGTGCAAGGAGGTCCTCAGCCGAATGTTGATCCACATATCTGGGAAATAGGGAAGCCATTTTGATGATTTCGGCCAGTGATGGTTGCTAAGGTGCCTTATATAATTCTCTGAAGTGGGAGATACCTTTCTATGCAAGCTGTTTAAAATTAGTAGCAAAGGTGCCATCATCATTCTCAAGTTTCCAGATGGTATTAATGGCTTTCCCACCCCTAGCAATTGGTGAAAGAATTTGGAGTTTTCGTCCCCCGCTTTGATCCAAGTGGCACGACTTTTAAGCCTCCACTCTTCATCCCTTTTTTGAAGAATTTTATGACGGTCTGACTCCAACTTAATGAGCTGGGCTTTCGCAACTTCTGAAATGAATCCACCCCCGATTCATTTCAAGTCTTTTAATATCCTGTTCAATAAGTGAGAGATTATGATCCTCCAATCTTCTTTTATTTTTGGCACAAGTGACAGGCTGTTTTTTGATGGAGGAGTCTGTGCGCAAAGAGAGATGAGGGCGAGTGATTTCCCAAAGGGGGAGCAAGCCTCCACTGTGAATTGACCATATTTATGAAATCTGCGTCCTGTAGCCAAACCGAGCAAAATTTAAAAGGTGAGGCCGACTTGTTGAAAGCATCAGTGATTTCAAGGTAGATCGGAGAGTGATCAGAGATGCTTCCCGAGCCAATCCATTGTCTATATGAGCCAAGATTAAGAAGGAGATCCTCCTTAATGAGGAAGCGATCAAGCCTGCGGGCGACCATATCATCTCCAATTCGCCGGTTGCACCAATTGGGAGAGGGGGAGGTCGAAAGGGGATCAACCAGGTGATGAGCCGCAAGCAGATGATGAAAGAAATCGGAGAGGGCATCCGCATGTGAATTAGGACCCTAGGTTTTAGAAAGACCAAGAGAGAAATTTAGATCCCCTGCATGAATTAAGTTGTCGGTACGAAGTAGGGATAAATGCAGGAGAGTGGACTAGAAGAGTTGTCGATTTAGGCGTGGGCCGTATACATTAATGATCCAGAGATGAAGGTCGAGAGCCTCAAAGAAGACATCCACAACCAGAGTTTCATCCCTCCCCCAAAAATTGAGGAGTTTGATGTGTCGGGGGTTAATATAAAGAGCCAGACCACCCGATCGCCTATTAGCGTCCAACACATGGAAGGTCCAAGAGGGGAGGAGGGAGGATAAAGCGTGGATGACGAAATCAGATGAAGCATGAGATGCCTGTAAGAGAATGATGTCCACAGGAACAGATACGAAAAGACGCCTGAGAGCAAGGCGTTTGGCTGGGCTGTATGCCTTTCATCGGGAGACCAGGCTGGGTGTATGCCTTTCTCTAAGTACCTCTTTAATGCAGAGTTGTTTACCAGAGGCAACGTCAAGACCAACCTAAAGGATGGCCTTCAAAATGCTGGAATGTCGGCCTCAGGGTAACTTGGTATGAGAGGAGGGAGGGTCGAGATGGGAACCCAAACCTGCAAGAGTAGAATGTTGAGGATGTAATTTGTAGGTATGTGAAGTGGAAGAGTCAATAGAGTCGACACAATCGAGGGGGAGGTGGGGGGGAATAGGTGGGTAGTGTGAGGGGCGGGGAAAGTGGTGGATGGGGCGGGGGAATAGTGAGGGGAGGGATGGTCGGGGGGGTAGGGGAAAATAGTAAAGGGGAGGAGGATGGGGGGCAAGTAATAGATGAAACTGGTAGACCGGCCAATGGGGATGAGCGCCTACCTCAAATCCCACATAGTTGTCGTTGAAGAAAAGATGATGTTTTCCGTTCCTCGCTTGACAGATCACGATCCTTTCGTTCGACACGTCCGAACACCTGTACACATGCAAGGAAACAACAACATACAACGTAAAATCTAAAGCATGTAACCATATATCAGTCAGAGAGGATATAATTCATTGCATTACATAAAGAAATGAACACATGAATGGAACCAAAATCAGAATTGCTCATATTATAAATGGAAAAAGGGAGATTACAACCAAATGCTCTGACGCTATGATCTTCCTTCGGCGGGGCTGACAACGGAGCGTGTCTCAACAAAGCCTGTTGGGTATCTAGATGAAGCTCTCTCTCTTCTGCTTGGCTCTCAATAGTTGCCCGACTATAGTTTCCTTCCTACAAGTTCAGCGAGCTTGCTAATGGAGAGGGCAAGCTTTTATAGATGGAGGAAAGGAATTTGGGATCCCTATAATCATGGGATAGGCCCTATCTCTTAGGAAGGTTCCATGATAGGTGGAAAACCGCTTCCTATACATGGAGATTCGAAGCCAAACCACTCAACTCCTTTTGATGATTCATCCAGGAGTTTGTTAGAATAAAACTTCCACCATTTATTTTTTAAAAACATCCCTTAATAATCTTGGCACGAGTGAAACACAGGGACAAAGCGTCAGTTGGCGCGCCCTCTAATGTGGATTTCCCCCATTGGCGCGAGGGCTGAACTGGCTAGTCGTGCCAAGGCTAAAACATCTGTTTTTAGGGTTTTTCAGAAGAAATGTTCTTCAAGGGAATGTTTGTCCTTATGCAAGAGGATGTCATGAAGGTGGTTTCAGGTCATTTTACTGTTCACAGGTCACAGGAATAGTCCTCCAATGTACAGGATGAGGGATTGCAGGGACGGTGACAAAATGCTGTGTAACATATGCCCCCTAAAGCATGATGTCCGAGAGAGAGGGAGGGGTGAAATGCTTTATGAGAACGCGCCCAACTGAAAACACTGCCGTTAGAAGACCTGCAAATACAAGTACAACTGATATCTCTGATACATGATATGTGGTATGGGCGCAGCCATCCATAATAGAGTGTACAATAACCGGGATCCAAGTTATGGACGCAGCCATCCAGTAAAGAAGGATCAATCAAGTAGACTCAGGTATGGTCGTAGCCATCCAATCGAATGAGTCATGTAATTAATCATGATAATCCACAAAAATCCGCAGCCTGGATTTCATCAGACAAAATCCAGGGTCTTGCGCTCCATCTCGACCCGAACAGAGTACAAGTCCGAGCATGTGAATAAATGAGCTGAAGTCGAACATGCTAGAACGTTGTCTGATTACCAGCCGATAATGAAAGCCGTTAACAAACGCGAGAGGAACCACCAATAATGAGGATGGCCCTCAAGGTACTATAGGTACAATCCACGAAATGTGAACAGTGAGCTGGCATCGAACACCCGCAGAATCATTCGATTGAAGGCTAATAATGAAAACCTTGCGTCGAATGTGAAGAACCTGCCATTGAGGCATGCAGGCTCCAAGGTACCTGAAGGGGGTCTCTAGATTAGCTTCCTGGATAATGAGTTGAAGTCGACAAGAAGTGACCTTGATCGAAGGTGGGCCATAGTGTTTCCCACATCATCGATGCGAGACAGAGGAACATGATGTTTGCGAATCAAGATCAGTAGAGAATCAGAGGGAGGTTGAAAACTGCAGAGGCCAACTTCTCTTGAACATATCGACGGCACAACACTGGATTTGGCAATATTTGACATCAAAGGATCTGAGGTCATGATGACGTGGCAAAGAGCAGATGAGCGGTCAAAAAAGATTACCCAAACCCACGGAGGTAAGCAGATAACGAGATGAGATGTCCCCAACCCGACACGAATGCAGTCAAGTGCCATGTTCAAGAGCGACATACTGCCAACACGACGATGATACTGGTTCCATTTCCCCCCACCATTTCTGGCAAGTACCTCTTTATTTTTACACAAGCTTGAAGAGGATAGCATATGCTTGTCATATAAGTTTGTCCTTTGGACAAATCCATCCTAGTACATTTAATGAGCCCTGTTGTCGCACAAATTGTCAAGGCACCGCGACAACGGCTCAGATTGGGGGCTGTCACCCTTATCCCCAATCTCTCTATTTAAGCTGTCTCCTCGCAAGCTAAGGGAGGTAGACCCTATTATAAATGAAGGACAAATCCAGGAGACACAGCTAAAACACCAAATACTTGATAAAATTTACAAGATTTCATAGATTTAAATTAGATTTCACGTTTAAGACCAGTGCCTTATGGAGTCAAACAAGATCCCGTTATGCAAATTACAAACAAGCAAATGACGATTAACTGCTGCGTATTAAAACATGATTGATCACAATGATATTTAATTGAAAACGCCACAACAATATTATCACAAGATGAAAATGCCAGATATTTGCAATATTTCCAGATTTATGATGCTTCAAATAATTTCGATCCAGAAAATGTTTCTATAGTCAAAACTTTAGATTAAAAAAAAAATTTTAGCGCACTTGACTATGGAAAATTTGAATTTTTTTATTATTATTTTTTTAATTTAAATATTTTTGTATTTTCTAGATTTTTAGGATTTTTTGGAATTTTTTATTTTTTATTATTTTATTATTTTTAAAATGAAAATTTAAAAATTAAAATCCTAAGTCTAAAACTACAATTTAAATCAAAACTAAAGCTAAATTAAACTTAAACTAAATTTAATCTAAAAAAAATTAAACAACGAAAATTAAAACTTAGGATTAAAAAGAGGCAAAAAACCCGAATCGAATTAAAAAGAGGCAAAAAACCTAAGACTAAAATGACAAAATCGAACTAGACTAAATTAAAACTAATTATAAAAAATGAAATCTAATACTAAAATCAAATCCTAACAAACTAACGCACTCTATCCAAACCGTGGATTAAAAATCTAAATCTACAATTAAACTAACGCTATCACAAACCTAAATTAAAATCTACAATTAAAATCTACGACTAACAGAACTTTCGACTAACAAAATTTGAACGCATATGTGTTTAGACTCTTCAAAGCGTGCGTTTTGATTGTCGTTTGAGGATGCAGGCTTGGACGCGGAGAAGCCAGACGACTGACTGAGGATCGAGGCAGCGTGAGAAGAGGGCATGCAGAGCTATCGAAAAATGATGTTGGACGACAGAACAAAAGGATGGACGGAGCACTGGGGTCGAAGCAGCAGAGAGGAAATCGATGGAAGAGTTTGGACGTGAGAAGAATGCAAGTTTGTAATGTGAAGAAAAGGGAAAAAGGAGGACGACAGCGAGACTGGAAAAGCATAGAAATGAAGCAAGGGCAGGAAGAATGGAGTGTAAGAAAAAAAAATGCCGGCAGGAGTAGAGGATAGTTGATGGATCGATGAGCATATGAAATGAAGATGGTAAGACAGATGAGTAAATGTGTATAGGAATTTGATAGCAGCGCTTAACGCAGAACCCAATACTCATAGCAAACAAATCTTTCCCGCAAAACGCTGATCTTAGACACTCCTCTAATCAAACAATATTCAGATTTGCCAACAGATTTGATTTTGAGGCCAGATCTGGCCCCTGGGGTTAGATCTGGCTCAGATCTTTTAAAAAAAAAATTTCTGCGTACGCTCTGCAACCTGCAAAACCAGTCAGATTTGAAAATATATACACCTAAAAATTTATTAAACCCTTATAGCAAATACAAATTTACAAGCTAATTTACAGATCTAAGGCCCTCATGGCCAGATTTGAAACATTTTAGCACAATTTTCAGAGATTTAAAATTTTAGTGAGAGGCACAAGCTTTAGAAAACCCTGCAAAACCACCAATTTCGTAAGATAGACTTGGAATTTAACAAATAATGAGCTTTTCAGATTTATGTCATTGAGAGTCGGCTGGTCCAACCGAAGACTTCCCCAGACGCTTAATCTAAATTTTTTTCCCTGCACACTTAGATCTGAACCTTAGATTGATAGAGATTTAAGAAAACAACATGAGACCTTTTTAGAAAAATTAGAATGTCATTTTATAAACCCAGAAAACTGCACAAGATACCTGTATGCAGATTAATCCATGAAGGCCATCAACCACAAAATGCAAGAAACAAAGTAGCAGAGTTTAGAGACAATTCACCACATAGATCTGAGAAAGAACATCAAGATTTGTAACCCCAAAGTCTTTATGCTTTATTCCTCAAAAAATTTACAAGAGCTTCTAAGAACAAGTGCACGATCCCCAGATCGGATGACCCAAGATTGACAAAGACCTCTAAATTTATAGGACAAAATCTCCAACGGCTAGTTCAATTGATCCACGTCAAAATAATCTCGACCGTTGATCATATTTGATCATCTTTTAATCTAGATGGTTGAGATTATAATTTTGAGGAAAAAACGAATTTATGATTTAAATCCATTTTAATTAACTTAGAAATACTATTTTTGAGTTAATTACCCCAAAATTAATTACCCCAACGAATTTTGCCTTTAAAGAATTTTATCCTAACTTAGGACCTTAAATTAATTAAATTTCTGACTTTTGATTTTTTGAATTAATTGACCAGAAAACTTAATTAATTGACTGAGAGGGGATTTTAATTATTTTTCCAACCCTCTTTTACATGAGATAATACATTTACATACATGAAGGGGGAATACTAATTCGTATAGACCCTCAAATAAATACCCAGTTCTACGACTCAAAACATGATCTAGTAGACCAAGTAGCTCAAACTACTTTTACAAGGACTCAATAGAAAACATTAGGACTCACTTAGCATGCTGATGACAAAATCCAACCTAGCTTTGGGGTGAGGCTGGAGGGAAAAACTCTGCCGATCACTTACGTGAATCAGTGAGACAAAAAACCTCCTAGGATAGAAATTATCAACAACATACTAGGCTTACATAGGTTGTTACATACATTGACGATCTTACTTAGATCATTTACATCATTACATGCAGAATGGGTTTACATCATTTATAACAAAATGTTGTATGTTGATTGATGATGGAATCTGAATGGCGTGACCACATCAAACATGACGAATCCCATTTGAAAAAATGGGGGTGTACTGCTATGGGGTAGTTGACAAAGTGTGGTCAACAAGCCCTAGGAAGGAGGAACTCGAGTAACGTCATTATGATGGAGTCCGATGTCATCAGGTTTTAACGAGTCTGACAAAGGAAGAACTCGGCGTCTTTTCACGTTTAGAGAGTTTGAAAAGACAGCGGAAAAGAAAACTCTAGCAGTCCCTTTTCGTAGATAGTCCCTTAGATCCGAAAAGGTAGAAAACTATGTCTGAGAGAACCTCCTAGTCGCGATAGGCTAGGGTATTCCTTTTTCGTAAATAATCTATCCCAGCCCGAAAAAGGGGTAAACGTATACTGGGTAGATATCGTTTCACAACCGTTTAACGAGTTCAAAACGACAAGAGTCTCGGCAATCTTTTCAATTTTTAAGAGTCAGAAAAGAGCTGAAAGATGACTCCCTCTAGAGGAACTACTTAGAACAAGTAAAGTTTAAGAGGCTGGCTAACAAGACCACTCATCGCAGTAGTTCCTTAGGAATGGGTGAAACAATCAAGTGAAGGCATATGATCGGCCAAGCAGATAGTGACGATGGAGTGAGAAAACCAAGGCTCATCTGGCAAAAACAGGTTGATAAAATGACAATCACAAGAGGTAAAATGGGAATGGTTTCATTTTTACACAAGCTTGAAACAAATATAAACATGCTTGAAAGCAGTTTCACTGTTTACATAAGCAAATGGAAACAAACTATGCTTGAAAAGTAAGCATGCCCCCAACATGTTTACTCAATTCGAGGTACACATGCCCCAGCTGCAATCCATATGAAAAGGTGGATGGAGTGAAGGTTCAAATGCAGAGATTAAGGGAAAGACTGTTGAGATTTTCACGAAAATCTAAACAAAGACTTGAGTTGAACGAATGTGTTTCCCATTGTTTTATGAGAGTTGACACATTAAAAGAACTATCCTCATAAGAGCTTGTTTCATTTTTTAAGGAGCTTGACACAAGAAAAACGAACTCTTCTCCGACGACCTTGTTTCATTTTTTAAGGAGTTTGACACAAGAAAACGAACTATGCTCCGACCAGCGTGTTTCATGGTTTAAGGAGCTTGACACAAGCAGATGAACCATGCTCCGAGGACCGTGTTTCATTTTTTAAGGAGCTGGACACAAGAAAACGAACACTGCTTCGACAGACCTTGTTTCATGGTTTAAGGAGCTTGACACAAGCAGATGAACCATGCTCCGATCGACCTTATCATAATGAATAAGAAGTCATAGCTTCCAAGGGTTGCCCGTCCGATGGAAGGAAAACATCTTGGAAGTCTGGACCAAATGCCCCCAGCACACGATGTACACCGACACTATCACTGAATACGGGCACAGGATAGGTAGCCACATAATTGACATGTGGCTGGGAGGACACAACCGGCGGATAAAGATCCGGTAGGGATGATGGTGGACTAGCTGCCATATCCGAACCAAAGAACGCAAGTTGATCGATGGTCACGATCCGACCTTGGTGTGGAAAACACATCACACGAAAGAGGGAGGAGACAAGCGCTCCTGTGGCATAAGTATAGTCACGGCCCAGGAGTAAATTAAAATACAAGGAGCCTGGAACAACCATCATGTCCACATGGACAGTTTTTCCTCCCAAAGTAACAGGCAACTTCGGAAGGATCCCTAACGGATGACTAGTTCTTCTGTTAAACGCCAATAGATTTTGTGTAACAGGTATTAGCGGTGGCGAACCGAAAGCTTGCCAAGTAGTGGAAGACAAAATACTAACAAACACACCTTCATCTATAACAGTGCTAGGTACGACCAGACCAAAGGTTTGTACCGTTATCTCAGAAGGCACATAAGACGGAAGGCGGTATCCTGCAAATCGATTCCAATCAAAGGAAGCGACCAAACTACTCGGAGGGGCTACCATCGAACCGAGATGGTCTTCCCCTGGTGTTACGGGAGAAGAAGGAGCATCCTCCACAACCTCCATCACGGAGTCGGGAGGGGTATCCTCCGGGACCTCCATCACAGGAGGCGGAGGAGCAGCTTCTTGAGGTATAGGGACAGGAGAATCTTTCTCCCAGTCCGAGGAATCTGAAGAAACAAGAAGAACCTGAGGGGGATGAGATCCACTCTCGACGGAAAAGACCTGATGAACCATAGACGAGATCAAGTCGACCGATGCCATGTCCAATGATTGGTCGGGAACGGATTCCTGAATTTGAATTTCCGGGGGAGCGGGATCGACCAAGGATGACTCTTGGCCAATCGTCGAATCAACTGGTGAAGGACTCAAAGAAAGCTGTTTGTAACCAACTGGAAGGCACGGTGCAGAAACAATCGAGTTGCCCAAAACTCTCTTGGCTTCATCCATATACGGACAAAGGTGAATGGCATGGTGCCCTTCACACAACTTACAGGGATTGGTGAGCTTACCCTGAATCGTAAGAGCTTTACCAGCACTAGCTGAATACGTGCCCCCAACCTGACTCCCGAAAGCCAAAGGCAACGGCGAACGACTGTTGGACCATACTTTGAGCACCTTGGGAATGCCAGGGCAGTCTCGAAGAAGATGGTTTCCCTGGCACAACATGCAAGGGAACTTGACTTTCTGCGAAGGGTTGAAAGGTTTATCAATGGAAGGCTTCTTAAGCGCAATAGCTGCAAAGCTAGCCTCTCCTTTATCTAACTTATTTTTCTTTGTCTTCTTCTTCTTCTTCTTAACAGTCTAGTTACTCGAATCCAGACTTTCACCAGGCGAAGTAGAAGAAGAGGACGCAGAAACAGGCGAAGAAGGGGAGAGGTCCACCTTGGAATCAACATGATGTTGTTCAGGCGGAGGAACGGATGGTACAGTAGCAACCCGACAGTTAACCCAGGGAGGGACAATGTTGCCATAGAGCACCAACATTTCCAAAAGGAGGAAATTGACCAGGATTCCTATCGGAGGGGATTCCTTGGTTGGTGAACTCCAGAAAAGTTGCCATCGAGAACAACCTTGAAATAAAACACTAAGGACAAAAAATTCTAACCAAGAATATTTCGTGGACGATTAATTTTATGACATTGAAACTGGAAATTTTACTGTTTCATGTTTTAAGAGTTTAGAAACAAGTAAAAGATGACTCTATCACTTTCAATTTGGAAACAAGCGTGAAAGGACAAGCGCTTGATGATCTTTTCAAATTTAATGAGTCAGTAAAGATCAAAATGACTGCTCTGGTAGTCTAGGCAAATGGGTGTACCAAATATCTGTGAACTGCCATATGCACCTTGGTTAAAAAATGAAAGAGAAATCAACCAAGGACTTGACGTACGTGCAGGTAATCTCCCCGAACGCTGTGTCCGGTGTATCACGGGTAAAAGGCGGCAGATTCAGCTTCCTATGGATAAAGGATTGCAACCTAGAAGGGTTTCCCTTTATATACTCGACGGTACAGGGAGCACAAGTCCATACTAGCGTTGTCTAAAGCCAGATGGCGAACGACAACTACTAGGTTTTAAGATGCCGGAACACGTCTCTAGCCTAGACCACTAAAATGTTTCGTTAGGTTTCAATGCTTCCTTAGGTTGATTGAATAAATTTTAAAGTTGATCTTCAATTATGTTTCGGTTTCAAGGCCCTACCGCATGTCATCTGACAATCTCCTATATGCAGCTATATGAGAAGAGAAATATTTCAATTCGATGAATGCTATCTAGTTAAGGGAAGAGCTTCAAACAATGATGCAACAAACAGCAATACTGAAAACGAAACTTTTTCCAAACTAGATGACTTTCAATACTCCAAGAAATCAACATCCATATGTAATAATGCAATGTAATCTATGCAAAATCCTCTTCTTCGAAAACTATGCAATTGTAATCTATGCACAATTTCCTTTTCTTTTCAAATGATAAGAATGCACTCAATGCATTTTTCGATGAAATGAGAATCTACTTAATGCATGTTTTCAATGAAAGAGAATGCACTCATAGCGATTTTTAGCTTTCAATCATTAAACAATGTGATCTAAGTTCAATGATAAATCTCAAAAATACTTTTCAATGCAATGTGATCTAATGCATTTTAACAAAAATAACACTTCGAGACGAAAATAAATAAACGCAAATATTCTTAATGAAGGATGAATGTAAAAGAGATGTAAACAATTCTGAAGATTGCATCTGTTTTAAAGACTTTGTAACGAAATTCTCAAAAGGTACAGAAAAGACACAGAGGTCACACAAAAAGCTTCAAAAAGGTATGAGTCGAAAACAAGGAACATTCTGTCTTTTACATTGTGCATCCAGAAAATGACACCAGGAGGCCGGGCAAGCAATAAACCTATAATAAGTGGAGCTGGCATGCTTGTTTAATGCATCCGCTCCAAAAGGCATTACGCGGTCCTAACTAGCAACGAAAGGCTAGTTGGCACGATCGTCAAGGGGTAAACGCACAATAATCAAGTTTACTATGGGAAAAGATGAAAAAAGACAAATAGAGACCTGATCAGTTCCTTCAGAGTCGTCACTAGCTTGATATGTGGTGAATCTTCCACAGGAAAATCCCACCAGCTGTACTTAGCCTATGGCATAATCAAGTCACGCAATGATGTTGGTTCCTAGTTACAAAAAGACAAAGATCATGATGAGTGCCTACCTCAAATCCCATGCAGTTGTCATTGAAGAAAAGATGACGTTTCTCGTTCCTCGCTTGATAGATCACGATCCTTCCATTCGAAACGTCCGAACACCTGTACACATGCAAGGAAACAACGACATACAACGTAAAATCTAAAGCATGTAACCATATATCAGTCAGAGAGGATATAATTCATTGCATTACATAAAGAAATGAACACATGAATGGAACCAAAATCAGAGTTGCTTATATTATAAATGAGAAAAGGGAGATTACAACCAAATGCTCTGACGTTATGATCTTCCTTTGGCGGGGCTGACAACGGAGCGTGTCTCAACAAAGCCTGTCGGGAATCTAGACGAAGCTCTCTCTCTTCGGCTTGGCTCTCAATAGTTGCCCGGCTATAGTTTCCTTCCTACAAGTTCAATTAGCTTGCTAATGGAGAGGGCAAGCTTTTATAGATGGAGGAAAGGAAGTTGGGATCCCTATAATCATGGGATAGACCCTATCTCTTAGGAAGGTTCCATGATAGGTGGAAAACCACTTCCTATACATGGAGATCCGGAGCCAAACCACTCAACTCCTTTTGATGATTCATCCAGGAGTTTGTTAGAATCAAACTTCCGCCATTTATTTTTAAAAAACATCCCTTAATAAGCTTGGCGCGAGTGAAACACAGGGATAGAGCGTCAGTTGGCGTGCCCTCTAGTGTGGATTTCCCCCATTGGCGTGAGGGCTGAATTGGCTAGTCGTGCCAAGGCTAAAACATCTGTTTTTAGGGTTTTTCAGAGGAAATGTTCTTCAGGGGAATGTTTGTCCTTATGCAAGAGGATGTCATGAAGGTGGTTTCAGGTCATTTTACTGTTCACAGGTCACAGGAATAGTCCTCCAATGTACGGGATGAGGGATTGCAGGGACGGTGACAAAATGCTGTGTAACAGTATCCGAATGAAGTTGCGCCACTGAAGTTTAAATGATTTCTCAAGTCCTTCCCTGGTGTCCAGATGAACAAGAATGTGAGCAAAGGCCATCTTGCCCGACTTGACATAAGAATGGTCATGATCCAAGTAGGTACCCAAAAGACGAACCTAGACAGGTCCCACCCCCAACTATTCTCGCTCTGGATCAAATAGGGGACTCCATCGCTTCAGTAGCACAAGAGCCATCTCAATCTGCCAATATTGGGATAGGACCCAATCTGTGGGATCCTTGGAGGAGAAGCGAAGGGAGAACCAACCTTTGGTGAGGGTATGTATCGAGGGAAGAACAGGAATCAATCCGCCCCATATCTCCTGCACCCATTGCGGCAATCTCTTAGCACCATAGTTGCGGCCACGCACTCGGCCAACCAATATTCACGGTGCCAAGAATGTCCACCATCTGTACACCTTCGCCCAGGTTAAGGTGCTGCCCCGATTACAAGCACCGATGCATTTCGTGTGTTGGGGGGCACAAGGGGGAACACAGGATGGGGGGGGGGGGTCTGAGGCAGCCGAGGTGTGTGGGGAGGAGGGCGCATCGGAGGAGGGATGATAGTAAAACTCAGGTGGGGGGATGTTGGAAGTGGCCAGAGGGCCGACGAGGGGATGGGAGTGCAGAATCAAGAATATTAGAGGTGGGAGGAGTGGGTAAGGGGGAGGATGATAGAGGGGGGTTAGAGGGGAGGGTGGACAGCGTGGAGAAAGGAGGCGGGGGGAACGGAGAGGATGTCCGTGGACATGTGAAGGAGGGAGCAGCGACCGAGAGGGGATGGGTTTGAGAGAGAAAGGCAAGCGTGGAAGGGGAAGGAGGGCAGAGATCCAGGGAGGAGATGACGTCAAGGTCGGCCACAGACAAGATAGCAGGGGAGTTGGGGGTGAGGTTAGGGACTAGGAAGGAGTCTAGGCCGAGGAAAGAGTGAATGGGGGAAACTGTAGAGGGAGAGGACCCGAGGTCAGCGGATAATAAAAAAGGAGAAGATGCTGGGTGTGTGACATGCATACCAGAAGAGAAGTGCCGGGATAATGCCCAGATGTCCACTTAGGCATATGGGTCCTTCGAGTAGTCAACTAACTCTTCATCTTGGGCCCCTTCCATTGACAACCCCAATGAAAACCGTTGAAAACCGGCAGATAACCAACCGTCAGTTAGGGCACAAACTCCGCGGAGGGCAGATGATAGTGAAAACAAAGCAGGTGAGAAGAAAACGGAAACATGGTGCTTATGTCAGAGAGCAAGCAGAAACCGACAGGCGAACTGCATAACCCCCAAGGCGTCCGTGAGCTACGGTAGTGAATGAGTGCCACGGGGAGGGCACCAAACAGTTGGTGCCGAGTGTAGAGATGTGCCCGAAGGTCATGGGGGTGGGGCTGCGGACCTGCCATGAACGCCGAGCAACCCGAACCCTAGTTCCACCATCGCCGCCTCTGGTTCAGCTCCAATCCTTCCTCGTTCTCGGGATTATTGTCTCTTCGTTTTTCCCCATCTTGCTAGGGAGAGAGTGTGTTTTGTTTGCCATCATCAATATATTGTGGATCAGGGAGGGATTCCCACATGTTGAATTTTGTCGCTATGGTCGGTTTTCATAATCAATTTTTGAGAATTTGATGTATTTATAATGTTAAATATAAAGCATGTTCTGCATGTTCTTGTCAAAAGATAAAATACATGACATGTTCATCATGTAAGATTTAAAAGAGAAAAGTTGTGAATTTTTGAATTTGAATTTGGCCTCCAAAAATGACCTGGTCGGTCCTCCTACAAAGACAAGTCGGTCCAACTTCTAGAGGCACCCATTCGGCCTCTCAACAATCTTTATATACATCGATTTCATCCTCCTCCAAGCACAAGAAATTTACTCTATCTGAGGCAAGCAAAAAGGACGAGTCTGAGGCAAGAAAATGAGGACGAATCTGAGCAAGCAAATGGAAGAAAGTTCAGACCATCTGTGGAAAGAATAAGGACGAATTTGAAGAGCAGGAAGGGACGAATCTGAGGAAAAGGAAGGAACGCATTTGTTGGACAATAATTGTCTTGTTTGGAGGGCAGTTGACCAGGTTTGACCTAGTTATTTTGTTGGTCAGTTTGACCTAGTATGTGATTGGATGTATCTCTGTTGAACTTAATAATTTCTCTAAGGAAAAGGTTGCTGGGTTTCCCCATGGTAAACTCTTGTGTCTCTTGATTGACTGTCTCTCTATATGATCTTATTGACATTTTGTTTCTACTGTTGAGATTTGGGTAATTGCTTTATGATGAATTTGAACACAAGAAAGGGTTAACGTAAGATATCATAAGAAGTAATTATCAATTAAGATCCTATAAAAAAATCAACCCCACAACTGGTGGTGTCTTTATAGGTATGTCCACTTTCTTTTTGTTTTTACAATTTTTTGATAGGTTTTGCATGGCTATCAATTTTCTCCTTTTTTTTTCTTAAAATTTTGTTGGACTATAGGAGATTTTTTTCTTTTTACATCACTTAGTCATATTTTTTTTGCAATTTTTTTGTACTTTGGTTCTAAGATTTATTTATTTATTTTTTAAATTTATTTCGTGTTTTTAATGGTTTGTTTTTTTTTTTCATTTGGGCGTTAAAAGGAATCAACAACTACACGAAGCTTGTATTCGTGTGACATGGGGTCGATTTTGACCACTACCACAATAACCTCTAGGTGCATCGCAGACCCTCCAGGCACGACACATGTACTAGGTGTGGTTTGAATCAACGACGTTGCAAGGAGTTCCTTAACAATATACTCTATTGTCAACTTATCTACACTTCCAGGCGACTTGATTCCAAGGATGTTGATTTTAATTTTCTTTTCAATTTTTTTGTGCACTAGGTTTATTCATTACATTGAAGACCGAAAATGCCAAGACATTTGGTCCTTATATGCGAATATGGTGAAATTGAGGACAGATTCAATAGACAAAGTTTGAATTGCAAGATGTTTGGGAAACATATGACAGGGGGAATCTCTTGATTGAAATACCACCTTGCATAAATTCCAAGATATGATATAGAAATTTTCTCAAAAGCAAGCTTAAGAATCATCCATATTTCCAACAAATGACTTGTATATAAGGATGCAACTAGAGAGAACAAGGAAGTTGTGAAAATTTGGGTTGCAAGGGGAGGAGTTAGGGAAGAAGTGGCAATGTTTCTTTAACATTACCTTTGATAATGGCTGACCCCTTATCGACCTTGTTTTTCTTTGTTCTTAGAGCCACACTTGGCGCACAACCATCAACTCGGTCTGTGCTTCAAAAAAAAAAGAAAGAAAAAGTTGACACGCTAGTGGGAGGTGTTTTCTATGGAGTGACATTCCTGTCAACATTGCCAAAAACAATATACTCTACTAGCCTATGTTTGTTGTTGTTGCTGTTGTTGTTTTGGGTACAAGGTCTATTCTTCAAAATGAAAAGCTCAATTATGCTACTAGATTGGAGGTATTTAGGGCATCATGGGAACACATTGGATGCATTGGGATGCCAAATGATTGGATTTATTAGAAGGGCAAAACCCTTAATTTTTTGGTTAATTGTCCCAAGGGGACAATGCTTATTAAATTTGTTGATGCATTTGCAAATATTAAAAATAAACAATAATTATGTGAGTTATTGGATGTGTTCATTTAGGAGCCACATAATGTTATCCAAGTCGTTTTACAAGGCATAATGGACAATTCTGAGAATTATGTCTTGCTAGCAGGTTGCTTATGTTAAGGTATCTTGCCTTGTTTTGGACCACTTGTGTTGCACATTGTATTGATTTGATGTTAGAAGACACAGATAAAATTCCTTATATCAGGGATGTTGTTGAATCATCTAAGAGCATAACAAAATTTATATATAATCCTGCATTTGTGCTTAACTAGATGAGAAGATTCACTAGTAACAAGGGGAGATAAATAAGATGGAAAATAGAACATTTTGCTTTGACATGGCTATCCATGATATGAAGATGAAAATGTCAGATAAGCTTCTATTTCAAATTTTATTGTCTCTTCTTACTCTCAACTTTCAACTTTCAATGTTTTTTCTTATGTTTCTTTTATTTGTTATAGATGTTTGACGCACAAGCTATGACACATGAGTACCAAATTGATAAACACTTTCTATATCGGTGCCTAGCCAAACATGTAGCTCCTCCTATTCGATCGTGATTGGAGTGTATTTGAAAAAATACACACCAAGAAGTGCAATAGGTAAAAATTATCAAATTAAAATTTGAATTTATATATAAATTATAATATTTATTTTTTGCTCCATCACCCTCTAAAATATGCTTTGTAATTATTAATTAATAATTTATGACTCTCATACAGGTTGGAGTCCCAATGACTTAATGGCATGGTCTATGTCTACTACAATCTTTGATTGTGGGCGTGTCAACTTTACAAAAACACCTGATGTGGATGCTGTCTTGTTGGATGGTATTGACACTATTGTTGCTTGGAGGGTTGAGATGGAGATGCTTGTCATGGAATCAGTCCTTGATTGGTTAGAGGATGGGGTAACAAAGGAGGAAGAAGGGGAGAGAGAGCGGTGGAGGACATTGTTGAAAATGTAACTAGTGTCGGTCTTCATAATGTAACATAATTTCTTCATTAATGTATTCATCATATTCATTATTATTATTATTTTGGTCAAAGAATGTTCTTCATGCTCAAAGAGTCAAAATAAATTTATTATTAGTCAAAAGAATTTGTAATTGAGTCAGGTCCCATTTGGACTTTTGAAAGAAAAAGGAAATTTTTTTTGTTTTTTTGTTTTGAATCAAAAAGTCAGAATGTTATCACAAAGACCAAGTCGGCCCTCCTTGACTAGTCAGCCTATGTGGCACCTTTTCGACCCTCCTGGACAACTATAAATACAAGTCAACTCGACCACTTGGAGAGTCAATCATCACTCAAATTATCACATCAATTTCTGTGCCAAAGATAGAAGAAAAATTGGCCGAAGTCGAAGGAGAGATAGAATTTGCATTTTCTGCCTAGTTTCTACTCACATGTGCGAAATTTCTGTGGAATTTTAGAGGTACTACAGGGTCGAAATTCAGCCTCTACTGCAGGGCCGAAAATTTCTGTGATTTGACCGGATTTTAGAGGCTTGACCTACATTGACTTTTGATAATGACTTTATTAGAGGAGACACGGAGGAGGGTTGACTTGGGATCTTTGTGGCAGTTGTTTTGGTCTTGGTCTTGGTCTTGGAAATCTCATTTTGATATGATTCTATAAGAGAAGGATTTTTGGGTTTTTCCCCTTGTGGGTTTTGCCCTGGCTTCGAGCCTAATTTCTGGTGTTCTTTATCTCTTATTGATCTTTGTATTTTGAAATTTGTGTATAATTACTTGATGAAGAGAACACAAAATAAGTAAGAAGATTGCTAATATTCACAAGTAATTATCAAGGAAGAGAAATCAAGCATTAAACTACATAGTCCTTGGTTTCTTAATATGGTATCAAAGCTAAGGTGAAGGAAGGAAGCTTGAAGTTTGCAATCTATTGGCACTCTTTATTGAAGACTTTTTGTTTGCATCTCTCTCTCTCTCTCTCTCTCTCAATGGCAAAGTTCATGAAGGACGGTCGTAAGGCTCTCATTGAATCTATCAAAGGATGCATCATCAAGTTTGTTTCCAAGCTATCTAGAGAAGTGACAGATGGAAGTCTTTATTTTTTCTTTACAACTTCATTTGAATAATGAATAATGGAGCTTCAAGGTATAGGACAAGTGAATGTGGGCAACTCAATACTCTATCAAAAGGAATTTCTACTCACACAGTCGAGCTTGGAGACAAGAATAACTACTCGATCAAAGGAATTGGATTTACTTCTATCGAGCTGGAGTATGATGGGAACATTCATCTCAACAAAGTCCTTTATGTTCCAGGTTTGAAATAGAATTTACTTTCTATTTCTTGTTTAAAAGATAATGGAGACAAAATAACATTTCTTGACGGAAAAGTAGTTGTTTGGGCCACAAGGGATCTAGTATAGAAAATGCAAAGACTATTGGGATTTGTGAGGGGAGGTTGTATAAACTCCTAACACTAACTCCTCAAGCTTTATTATACTTGGACATCAATCCATGTAAATTGTGGGATAGAAGATATTGCCATCTCCATTTCAAGATATTGCCCTATGTGAGAAAAATCATTTGGTGGTCATCAATACTATGTAACATTCATTGATGACTTCTCTAGAAAGATTTCGATATATTTCCTAAAGTCTAAAGATGAAGTATTTGACAAATTCCAAGAGTTCAAAGCCGAAGTTGAAAATTTGACAGAAAAAAAAGATCAAAATCCTAAGATCAAATAATGGAGGGGAATATACATCTAAAGAATTGGTGGCCTTTTGCAAGGAAGCTGAGATTAATAGAGAGCTAATAGTTCCTTACAATCCTCAACAAAATGGTGTAGCTGAAAGGAAGAATCAATCTATTGATGAATGTGTTTGATCAGTGCTACATGACTGAGACCTTCCCAAATTCTTATAGGGAGAAGGCTCTATGACAACAATCTACATTCAAAATAGAAGCCCTCACATAATTCTTGGCAACATAACTTCGAAGGAAGTAGTTACTGGGAAGAAGCGTAATGTTGATGACCCAAGAATTTTTGGTTATCCTGTTTATGTTCATAGTCCCAAGGATAAAAGAAAGAAGTTGGACCCTACAAGTATGACAGGAATCTTTGTTGGCTATAACACCTCATCCAAAGCATATAGAATCTACATCAAGGAACAACTTCACATTTGATGAAAGTGTTGCATGGAAGAAGTCCAAAGACATCCCAGTTGACTTCGATGAAGGAGCACTTATCTTTCCCAATGAAGAGAGTCCAAGGCAAGTCAATCCTCCAGAACCTACAATCGAACATCATGAAGAACTAGAAGGACCAAGCGAACCTGTACAACCTATCATCATTCCAGAAACTTGTAGGAGACCTGCTTGGCTTAGAGCCACACTAGAAGAAGCTGAAGGTCATACAACTGCAAAAGGAACTTTCAGAGAAAGCAAGAAGCCCAAAAGATATCCTAGTTATGCTGCATATATGACCAAGCTTATTGAAGCATAACCTACTAGTTATGAAAAGGTAGTTGAACATCAAAAATGGAAGAAAGCAATGATGGAAGAATACTAGTCAATATTGAAGAATGATGTTTGGGAAATTGTTCTAAGACCAAAGGATAAATCAATTATAACTTCCAAATGGTTGTACAAAATCAAGCATGCAGTTGATGGGAGTATTGACAAGTACAAGGCAAGATTTATGGCTAGAGGATTCTCTTAACAAGAAGGAATTGATTATGATGAAACCTTTGCTCCTACAACTAGGTACACAACTATTAGATCTCTCATCTCTATTGTAGCTACTATGGGATGGAATATGCGTCAAATGGACGTAAGGACTACTTTTCTGAATGGCACAATTAATGAAGAAGTTTACATTGAGCAACCTCAAGGATTTGAAGTCTGTGGAAAGGAAACACATGTATGCAGGTTGAAGAAAGCTCTATATGGCTTAAAACAAGCCCCTAAAGCATGGTATGCTCGAATGTATGCTTATCTAAAAAGTCTTGGTTTCATTAAAAGTTTTGCATATCCGAACCTCTACATCAAGGTAGTGAAGAATGAGCCCATGATTATATTACTATATGTGGATGACTTGAAAATAACGACTGTGGAGCATCTTATTCGTTAATGCAAGAAGGAACTAGCTACAATGTTTGACATGGAAGATCTTGGACTAATGCACTATTAATTGGGACTTGAAGTTTGGTAGAAGCTTGGCAAAATCTATCTTGGTCAATGAAAATATGTGATCAAGATTCTACAAAAGTTTGGGATGTTGGATTGTAAACTCGTGACAACACCTATGATCACCAATTTGAAGAAGCTAAGACGTTCATATTCAAATTTTCTTGATCCATCACCTTACTAGCAACTGATTGGTTCTTTGATGTATTTCGTGAATACCCGACCAGATATATGTTTTGCAGTAAATACTCTTAGCCAGTTTCAGATGGAGCCTAGGCACGACCATTGGATAACAACAAAACACATCTCGAGATATCTCCGTGGAATCATACATCATTGTTTGAAGTATGTTGCAAGTAGTGAGATACAATTGCTAGGATACACTAATTCTGATTGGGAAAGAAGTGTTGAAGATGGGAAAAGTACTACTAATGGTTGTTTTTGTTTGGGATCTGCTATGATTTAATGGATGAGCAGAAAATAAGACTTAGTTGCGTTAAGTACTTCTGAAGCTTAATATATAGCAACTAGTGAAGTAGTTTGGCTCCATAAATTACTTGCTGATTTGTTTGAAGAACCTTTGGATTCCACCATCATATGTTGTGACAATCAAAAGTTGCATAAAGTTGATAGAGAACCTGATATTTCATGCAAGGTCAAAGCACATTAACATCAAATATCACAACATTTGAAGCATGGTGCAAGATGGAGCTGTGAAGCTATATTACATCTCCACAAACAAGCAGGTAGTAGATATTTTGATGAAGCCCCTTCTGAACAAGAAGCATGGATAATTTCGAGACAAGCTTGGGCTTGTGGATATCTTCTCTAAGATTGAGGGGGAGTGATGATGGACACCTTAATCTCCATGTTTCATGTATTATGGTCAGGACTAATAGTCGTAAGCCTAGTAAAGAACACTAGTGGGGAGAATGGTGGATTGGATAAGCATCAGGGACAGATTCTCGAGTCATGGGACTAGGATTAACATCCTAAGTTGGATACATGGACTTGGTAAGAACGGTCTGGAGGACAAACTTTTCCTTGGGATGAGAAGGAAATGGTCCTATGAGAACGTACTCTAGGAAGACATAGGTGGGGTATGTGCCTAAGAGGCGGTGGTGTCCATGCCTCCCAACATTCTGCTCTGATCTTGTGGAGAGATAGAGCTTACTTGTCAAGGCCTTGGTATTTTGACAATGATGGTTATGATGATACAAATCATCATTGATGCTTATCAATCTGGATCCTTTCTTAAGTGAATATTTCAACTTGAGATTGACCTGTTGGTCATTATGAATACCTCCCTAGTTAAGAGGGAGTGTTGAAAATGTTATTAGTGTCGGTCTTCATAATGTAATATGGTTTTATCCTTAATGTATTCATCACTTTCATTATTATTATTATTCTAGTCAAAACACGTTCTTCATGCTCAAAGATTCACAAAGAGTCCCAGGAAATATATTATGAGTCAGAAGAATTTGTAATTGAGTCAAGTCCCATTTGGACTTTATAAAGAAAAAGAAAAAAAGATTTTTTGTTTTGAGTCAAAAAGTCAAAATATCATCATAAAAACCAAGTCGACCCTCCTTGACTAGTCGGCATATGTGGCATATTTTCGACCCTCTTGGACAGCTATACATACATGCCAATTCGACCACTTGGAGAGTCAATCATTGGTCAATTATCACATCGATTTTTGTGCCAAAGATAGAAGAAAAATCAACTAAAGTCAAAGGAGAGAGAGAAATCACATTTTATGCCTAGTTTTTGCTCACGTATGCGAAATTTTTGTGGAATTTTAGAGGTACTATAGGGCAGAAATTTGGCCTCTACTACAAGACTACAAATTTCTGTGATTTGTCCAGATTTCAGAGGTTTGACCAGCGTTGACCATTGATTACTTTGACTTGATTGGAGGAGACTTGGGATCTTTGTGGCAATTTTTTTGGTCTTGGAAATCTGATTTTGATCTAATCCTAAAAGAGAAGGATTTGTGGGTTTTCCCTTTTGTGGGGTTTTGCCCTGGCTTGGAGCCTAATTTCTGGTGTTCTTTGTCTCTTTGCGATCTTTGTATTTTGAACATTTGTATAATTGCTTGGTGAAGAGAACATAAATGAAGTAAGAAGATTGATAATATTCACGAGTAATTATCAAGGAAGAGAAATTGTAAACTACGTAGTGCTTGGTTTCTCAACGAACACGACTATTGAGACTGGTAGTGAGCCATTGCCACCATCTTCAAGGAGTCAACTGAAGAGAGTTGGACTTAGCAATAACACCAATAGAGAACATCAAAGTCTACCTCCTACTTTTTGTAGACGACGTCAAAGTCCAACACTAGTGCCACGACCTTTTTCATTTAGAGGAAAAGTGATTTCTAAAGCCATTACCTTTGCCCATAGAAGGGGTAGACGAAAACACTAGTTGATGTATATGATTTCATTGTGGACGACTCATGATGAGGAGATACATTTATTAAAATTTTTTATTGATATTTGACGCTGAGTTAGGATTTGGATGTTAGGACATGATTCAATGTTGATGCGTGATGTAGCATTAATCATATTATATGGCAAAATATTTATTTGTTGTTGGTCGTGTTTTTAGATTTAAACAAAAAGTGAAAAAATGATTTTGTTTTTTATTTTTTGTTTTTTTTCGATATTTTCTCAATTTTTACAATATATTTCTTTTTAGACCTTTGGCTAAATTTGCATGAAATTTTAAAATAGCATATTTCAAATGAATAGTGGGAATTCATGACATGGAAAATAATAAAAGTGTTAAATGTAAGAAAAAAAGGATGAAGAACCTATGACATCCACAGGTGTATCACTTTCACTATGGTTGGCTCACCTAAATAGCTTGTTAAAAATGGATCCAACTAGGTGCAAATCCATTAATATGGCATAATAAATACCCTTTAGATATCTATTCCAAAGGAAGTTGGTTTTATATGATGCATGCCCTTGGGGAGTGTTTCTGTAAGAAAATTCAAAGAATAAGGATGAAGAGAGTGAATAATTTAATCTTTATATTGCACCTCTTTATTCTCATTACTGCTAGATAGGATAATTTGATTGATGTTTACAAGCAACGAAATAGGGCATAACAAAAATGTGCATCAAGTCATAACAATGATGTGGGAGTACCACATCAAATCTTAAGTAGCAAGGGAAAAGAGATAAGAATATTAAATTAGTGAGTAAGAAGGGGTGTACCAAGGGGGGAAATCCTAATAGGGAGAAAGATATTATACTTTATTGGAAGTAGAAGTACATGTAAAGGGCTGGCTGTTGGAATGTTGGCAAAAACCACTGTTGCAGGATGTCGACGATGTTAGCAGTAAACAACATGCGTTGTGTACGAAGACAATTTTGAAGTGGAGTATTTTCCATTGTATGGTCCATTCGAAATACTTGTTGGAGGCGGCTGCGTAGGACGACTCCAACGGCAGTAGTGTGGACGACTGTGGCTTCGACAGTGGCAAGGCTAGCCACAAAGGCAGTTAGAGCCAGTAGTGGAGCAGAGAGTGGAGGTGTCACAGGATTGAGAGTGTGTCGGAGAAATGTGGCAGCGGTGTTGTAGGACGAGCGGATGTGTCAACAACAGTGCAGGACAGGGTGTCGGGACTGTCGGGGTGCTGGAATGCAACGAGCAACAAAAAGGTGAGTCGGATTTTATCGCGGGGATGGTTAGGCAGGTGATGTTTTAGTTTTTTACATAATTTTTTTTTTCTAATCTTATGATTTTTGACTTTTTTTTATTGGAGCCTTTTTCTTATATTCTTCTTTATATAGTTTTCGTTATATATATATATATATATATATATTTGTTTTTTTAATTTTTTTTTAATAATAAATCTCTCTTCTTCTTTCTTTTTAACTTTTTTTTCTTTTTCTTTTAATTTTAGTGGCCAAAGGCCTCTGACGAAATCAACAAAAGAAGAAACTCCAAAAGTGTAGCGAAACGCTTCAACGACAACAAAGTTGACGAATTTTCGATGGGCAAGGGCCTGGATCGGAGAGCGTTACTCTGTGCAGCGTGAGCGGCCAGAGGATCAAACTGCTCTGACACCAAATGAAGTGAACAAAGTTCCTTCTCAAGTTAGATACTCTAGAAGACTTGGAATATGAAAATATCCATGAGGATACAAATATTATTATATACAAACTGTATGATGAATTTATTGATGAATGTTACAAATATTATTATATACAAACTGTATGATGAATTTATTGATGAATGTTACAAATGAGGCCCGCTTATATACCTAGGCAGGTGCCTCTTCACGAAAGGTCATGTCCATCAGACATGCCTCGTCAACCTAATTACTAATTAACTAATTAATCATTATTTATATGATTTTATTCATTACAGTCTTTGGCTCCTGTAAGTGGCTTAATTGGAAAACCTTTTTGATTGCAGGATGTGGTAATCAATCTCAACCTAGAGTGGGTGAAATTCCACCCAAAAAGTTGAGAGGTGTTAGGCATACATCAAATATATGGATGTAGACAATGGTCAGACAAGGAGGCCATCTCCCACCTCCAAAAAGTGCTTAGAATAAAAGGTCATATTTCTTGAATAAAATTTGAGCCCAAAAACATAGAAATTTGCGGCACAAATTAGTTGCAAAGAAATAATGGTAAACATAAAACAAAATAACAAAACAACATTCAACATGACATAAATTTGCTTGTTAAAACCTTGACATTATGCCAAGGAAACATCCATGGGGCAAGGTATTAGTATTCTTATTGCTTAGAGGTAAAGATTACAATCTTCCCACAACAACCATTTCAAAATTACATATGCCTCCTGGGGCTACATAGATATATAATGTCAACGTAACTGTGACTGTTACATGAACTACCATTGTTACACAAACCACCAAATTTTCTCTTCAAGTAAATTTTGTTTTTACCATATTTTTTTTGCCACTTTTGATTGTTGTCACAGTTCCAACAATCTCCATCTTGACAACAATTTACCTAATACCTTGACTAATCTCATTCATCACCTTTTCTGCAAGCCAAAAGAAGCCCTAATCCATTGTAGCTTCTCTAACATTACTTGTTTTGTCAACACATTTGCACAATTTTCTCGAGTATGGACTTTTAATAACAAAATTTCATAGCAACATGGTTGGTTTTACTGTGATAAGCTAGTTTGATAGCCAAATGGATATCACTTTGTCTATCACAGAATACATTCATCTTGTCTTGCACTTTTCCAAACTCACCTAATAGTCCCTTTAACCAAATTGCCTCCTTGCATGCATGTGAGAGAGCTAAATATTTTTGCCTTAGTAGTTGATAAAGAGACTTTTTGGAATTTTTGACATCCAAATAAAAGGTCCTCCTGCCCAAATCACCTACAAAAATTTGAATTGATATAATCACAAAGTGAATCACTGCAACCATCATAGGTGATACAATAATCACTTGTGCCTGTAAGGTAGCAAAGCACCTATTTCATCATTGCCTAGTGCTCTCTACTTTGATTTGCCATGTATCTACTGACAACACCAAGCACATGTGAAATATCTGGCCTTGTACATACCATCACATACATTAAACTTCCCATTATGTTAGCATATGATACATAAGACTTATAATCCTTTTTCTTTCTTTTAAAAGGACTTAAACGTGAAGTAAGCCTAAAACGGGAAGCTAAAGGGATATTTATTGATTTCACATTATTTATATCGAATCTCATGAGTATCTTCTCCACATACTTCTATTGTGACAACCAAAGCTTACCATGTTTCTTGTCTCTGTGTTTCTATGCACAAAATTTGTTTTGCGACCTCTAGGTCCTTCATATCATAAGTCCAAGCCAACTAAGCCTTTAACTTGTTGATCTCAACCATGCTTTTACTTGCTACAAGCATACTATCAACATATAACACCAAGATAATGAATGTATCATTTTTTAAAATTATTAAAGTAAGCACAATGGTCATACTCACTTTTATAAAATTTTGGCTCAGCATGAAGGAATCAAACTTCTTATTGTTAATTTTTACACTGCTCTATGCTATGTCAGATACTTTTAACCCAATTAACTTCTTCAATAAGCAATCTTTTCAACAATAATTAATTTTTCCAATAATCAACAGTAAATGACGATAGGACAGTAAATGCAATGACAATAGGAGACAATCAATACATCAACAAGAGACACCGATTTGGTCAAAGACCAGGGAAAAACCCCACAAGGGGGAAAGCACTTTGAAATTCTTCTTCTATTAGATTGTCATAAAATGTTCAACAGAAAGTACAATGAGCCCAAATCCACAAATAATAATTCAAGTCAAAGATTGACTTATTGAAGAGAACAACCAACCAAAATCCAAAATATCAGCCAATAGTCAAGTCTGGTGAAAGTCGATGGCAGCAGCAGCAGCCAATGGTAAACGGTCAACAGTCCTCCAAAATGACTCAATCAGCAGTCAAAAATTGCGGCCTGATCAGGTGGTCAAAGTGATCCAAAAACAGTCCCAAAATTCACCTCTAATCTTGGTCAAAGTCAAAGTCAAGGGCTGCAAAAACCCTAGTTGCAGATCTGAAGTCAACCACAGTCAAAGTACCAAAAAAATCTCGATTTGTGTGCCTAGAAATTCGGCCCTCCAAAACAGTCTAAGAACCCAAATCAACATGAATCGAAAGAGTCCCAAACTCCAAAAGGCAACTCAAGTCAAAGTGCTGGTCAAAATCAGAATTCGGCCTCTTTGCAATTCCTCCATTCTCTAGCTCGCATGTGTGAAGAGAAGCTCCTGCAATTTCAGATGTATCGAACACAAGAAGAGAGAGAAGTGTGATGTGTGATGTCCAAATGAGCTTGAGGTCACTTGTATTTATGTGTTGGAGGAGGGCTAATTTGTCCTTAGGCCGACCTTGACAATTTTGACATTGTGGGCTTCACTTCAAAAAATACACTTTCCCATATCTGAATCAAGTGCTTCAAAGGTCAAATTTAGTCCTCTCGGAAAGAGGAATTTAGTCCCGTGATTGGAAATTGTCACTGAGCTGCCAAATTAACACTTGTGCCATTGCCTGGGAGACTTCTTCAGGTCATATAATTTCTTCTTGAGTTTGCAAACAATTCTTCTTTATCGCCCTTATGGTCATTCCATTTATATTTCCCCATTGAAATCTCCATTTAAAAATGTTTTTTGTACACCCAGCTGCTCTAACCGAAGATCAAGTAAATCAACTAGTGCTAATACCACACAACTAGAAACAAGCTTAACAATTAGTGAAAATATTTCATGGAAATCAAAACCTTCCCTTTGTTAATACTGTCTTGCTACCAGTCTTGGTTTATACCTTTCAACTTTATCATGAATACCATTTTCTAGTTTGTAAAACCATTTTCAATCAACAACTTTCCTGCCCATTGGGACTTCTTCCAGGGCCCATGTTTTATTCTTCTCCAAGGTATCCATTTCTTCATTCATTTCTCTTCTTTATTTTAGCACTTGCAATAGTAACCATTGCTTCCTAATAACAAGAATGTTCCCCATCGTTAGAAATTAAAATAATAGATTGAATATATTCTTCATATCTCTTGGGAGGATTTCTGGCCCATGTAGATCTCCTAAGATTTGGTTGTGGCATTTCCTCATTTTCCCTTATATTTTTCTCATCCTAAACTTCTTTTTCAAAAGCTTATTCCCACTTACTTTTTGTAGATGGTTGAGATTTTTATTTTTAGTTATGGAAATTATATGTAGTTTTTCTGTTTTTCTATTTGCCAAATTGTTGCATGGTTGATTCCTGATGCCATGCTGGGTGATGGGTCAACTTTGACCCTTTGGCTAATGGGTCAGGCACCAAGTCGGCTCTACCAAGTTTGCATTACATGTTTCATCACCTTAAAAAAGTCTTTTCAATTTTTGTCAGAACCAGTAATCCAAGGGCTGTACTTCAGGTGGCAATGCATAAAATCTTAATTTTTAATTTTTAACATCTTTGTGATAACTGCAGGATTCTAGCTTCATTAGAATACATACTTCACTCACAAATATGGTGGCTTATGTTTACTTCGTCAAACTTTTCTTTCATCTATTATGTTTTATTAGAAGTTTTCTAAAATCATTTCATTTTCTCAGATACTTGCAATGGTTGATAGAGGATCAAGGATCAGAGGAGGTTCAGTTTCATACGCTATATGCTCTTTTGCTTGCAAAAGCAGCCATTGATGGCACTGAAAGTATCTCTGAAGATGTAACTTCACATGAAGAGGCTGCTGAGATTGCTGCAGGCTGTGTATTGAATGAAAAAAATAAGTTTTCGAAAGATCATAGCCATATAGATGAAGAGGTCCAAGAAACAGATGAGCAGAATGACAAGCAATTGATCTGCAGGTCTATCAGAGAGAGGCTGCAATCCTTTTTACTATCTTCAGACAAATATGATGCAGAAGCAGTTCTTGAACTTATAAAAGCCTCGGAGCTCTGGCCAGAACAGGTTCAATATTTTTTGATAAACCAACAAATTGCCAAGAATGTCAACCTTAATGGGAAACTTTCTGCATGGTTTTGTCATTGAAACGTGGCCTTTTATATAATTTTTGAAAATGTTTTACTCTTGGTAAGTATGAGACTGCAAATTGTTTCTCATGTGAAATGATGCACATTTTTCATCCTGACTTTTGGAGCTGGAGAAATAGATTCTCGTTTTTCCCATTCTGATAACCTTTTCGAGCCGCCTTGATTTACTTACAACAACCCATGACTAGCACCTATCTGCAAATGCTTATTAGCTTTGTATTTTAATATTTTCCAATTTAATTTTAAAAATCAAGGTAAAAAATTAAAATATTTACCTTGATTTACATAGAAGAAGACAAGACTGTCACCTATCCTCAGTCCCTTAAGAGTTTTGTCTTTTACTGTTCTACAGTTTCAATTTTTAATATATATATATATATATATATATATATATATATATATATATATATGTTAGAGTTAGGGAAGAATTATGACACATAATGATCAATAACGCAAAACTCAAGAACACCTGACATGAAAGATTACCATTGTACGCAAATATTCAATGTAATACAAGAACCCAAAATGATGAGGCACACAGTGCAGCAAATGAGAAGAAACACGTCAGAAGGGAAAGTAAGCCTGAAATAGACCCCAAAACAATGTTTTTTATTTTTTATTTCTCCAGCAATACTTTTAGAGATTTATGTAGTATCAATCTGATACAAAAATGCATGGAATTGTGCATTTATGTAGTACTATTTATTATTCTGCTTTTGTAATGTGCACCCTATGTGGTATATCAGTTCCTTCCTATTTTAGCAGAAAGGGCCCCACTTTCTCAACAAGATGGAGAAATGTGGTTTGAAAAGCAGTTTGTGAAATCATTTGGCATGAATGGGAAGTTGCTCCTGGTGACCAATGGGATAAGAAGTGTGCTGCTGCTGATGAGTGGAGCAGGTGCCTATGTCTAGTAGGCTATCAACCTCAACATGCAGTTGAGTATCTGGAATATTGTCAGCTGGATGGGACACCTGAATTTCATCTGCCAAAAGAGGCGGCTAATACAGCTACAGATGATTGACAATAATAACATTATGAATACCCAATTGAGAAGACAAATCCCAGTGGTATGCATTGTCATTGATCTGTTGCAGAATGATATATGGGACATAGTGAATAGGCTTGAACTGATGAGAGCACTGCTCCTTAAAATGTTGTTTTTCCACATAAAACTAGACTCAGTCTCCAGTCTGAAACTCTATGGGCATCGACTGACATTCCTAGAGGGATTTGCAGGGCGTAAAAAGCCTGAGAATGAATGGGAGTAAGCTTCTGAACAAAGGAGGATGCTGCTGTTGCTCAATGTGCTGGTGTGGGGAGACAGTGGGAGGAGGGGTGAGTAGGCATTTGTAAGGTTCCAAGTGCTGATAACCATAACAAACCACAAATGGTGAGCTGACACATTCACAGCTTGATTATAACTTTATCGAGAACTTGTAAATAAGAATGCCATTGTTTGTTCTGCGTGTTGTAAGTACAAAGGGCATGCACCGGACTGCAATTGACCACTTCATTTTGCCCATTGGTTTGTAAATGAAAGGCTGTAGAAAAATGCAGCTGGCACCCCATCAACTGCTAAAGGGTCTTCTAAAAGGTGCCAATGAAGTGGGAATTTCTATTGGACACAATGGCAACGGAAGGCCAAAATGAGGCCATAAATATGATCATTTTGAAGAAATGACATGCCACCATAAAAATGCAATCATGTTTCCAAAAGATCATGGTCAAACCACTAAGAAAATCCATGGATAGGAATTTCCAAGGCCGAGAAGGAATGGGTAGGGACTGGTAGTGGCCTTGTTTGCAATTTGTTGGTTTATCTTAGCTACAAAGCAGGTAATGATGAATACAAGTCTCAACCTGGCATTGTATAGAGGGCCTGAAGAACTGGTGCTGAAGGAGCTATAAAGTTTTAAATGTGCCAAAATGTCCACCATATGACGAGACATGGCTTCTCGAATGGTAACAAGGTGGTTAGGAGTGCTGGGAACACAACATTAATTAAGCTTATTCAACCAACCTTCCTGAACTATATAACCTGGGAAGGGTGTTCGATTAATCTTGGGGGGATGATGTAAGGCTGATCACGTTGGCCCAAAGAAAGATGTTATCATAGAGTTGTTGCCAAGCTTTGCAGGAAGCACAATGGAGATTCAAATTTGGAGCACAGGAGTTGGAGGGCTACTTAACGTGTTGTCATCCAATTTAAAATCTCCTTATATTTAATGACCAAGTGAAACTGAGGTAGGTGAGACTCGAGAGGCCCATTTGAGATGGCACTGCTCCTGAAGTTTAGATTTGGAATTTAAAAAAAATTAAGGGATGATGATTACTATTCAAAGTGGATCCTTTTCTAAGAATGTAATGGTGGTGCCATTGCTTCAAGGCTTGCAGAAGCGCATAGAATTATTTATCATAGGTGCTATTCTTTAGCTTGGCATCTGTCAAGACTTAAAAGTATCAAAATGATAGGCTACGAGATGACCACCTTGTTTATGCATGGCATTGATAGCATAGTGTGAAGCATCCGTCTCGTTCTCAAAGTGCTGCTCAAATTTGGAAGATCTAGATTTGGTTTTGTACACCGCACTTCCTTTAATTTTGGAAAACTCTTATCTGGTGCCTTTGTCTAGGAAAGCACATACCCACTGGAGAGCTGATCTAGGGGTTGAGCAGTCTGAGAGAATAAGGAATACATTGCTTATCAAAATTAAGTTCCTCAAGAAATCTCTCCAAGGCAACAATAGTGGAGGGGATGTGATATTCAGCAAGAGCTTTGACCTTTGCAGAATCTTAAAGTTGGAAAACAAACCTTAGATTTGAAGAGAGGTTTGCCCCAGGTGGGAAGCAACTGCAACACCAAGTGCACATGCTGTGGTGCTTATCACACATTCTGCTGCATATTAGAATGTCATCTAGATAGTTAATAATGAAATGCCCTAGGTGTGGATGAAAAATATTATTGAGCGTCATGAAAGTAGCAGAGGCCAAATGGCATCATTGACTACTCATACAAGCCAAACTTATTCTTGAAAGCTATTTTTCAGATGTCACTACAATTCATGCGAATTTGATGATAGCTTGTAGTCAACTCCATCCTGGTATTAGAGCCCTTGATCAAGGTCTCCTTCACACACAAATTTGATTTATTTGCTCACAAACTCACCCATAGTTTAGTCTATCTTTCGGGTTTCTTGAGGCTTGCTCTTCCACCCCGACAACTATTTCTCTCAAGTTTTGGTTCATTTGGCACCCATGCTCACCGAGAGCCCTTTCTCTTTGATTCTCTAGGTTTATTTGAGGGCTTCTCCTCCACCATGAACAATTCTTGTCCTTGGGTCTTGTTCCTTTGGCTCCCATGCCCACTTAGAGTTCTTTTTCTACTCCACCCAAATTGTTTTTGTTCCATTTGTCACTCGTGCCCACTTAGATCCCTTGTTTTTTTAATGTTTTCCACTCTTTTGATTGAGTAGTCATGGTTCCACTGTGATTCTTTTTTAAAAGACACTGAGGTGTCTCATTTTTTCCTTGCAATTGAGCTCATCCTTGTTATCAATGAAATTATGTGCTATCAGCTTAGGCTTTCTTGTATTTTAGAGTGGAATACACATATATCTCTCCCCATGTCTGGTGGCATAATGTAAGGAGAACTAATTGACTCATGTAGCTAGTCTCACAATATATTGTAAAACCAATCTAGTTGACCCATTTGAAATTGATTTTAGGATAATTCAGAAACTCTAACTTCCACAAGGCATATCTCTGAAAGTATAGCGAACTAAAGTTTGAAATTTTTACCTGAGGTACTGCTATATGTCTCCATAGGTCTGAAAATTTCATAGTCTAAAACTTCCTATCAAATAAGTTATAGCGAGAATGCCAAATTGACCCATTTGAAATTGATTTAAGGACTGATCATAAACCCTAACTTCCACATTGCATATCTTGTTGGAATAAATACTGAGGGGGGGGGGGTGAAATCGCATTTAGAGTCGATCGAGAACTTTTAATTTTTCTTTCTTAAAACCATATGCTACTTTACTGAATCCAACTTGTATGTTCAGAGATCTTATTATGTCTTTACTTAGATCATTGCATCATTCATTCATCAGATGTCAAGCAGTAAGTATGAACAGAAATAACATAACAAACCATCAAACATAAGCAACACATATGAACACCAGTATTTAAGGTGGAAACCCAATTTGGGAGAAAACCACCGCTGCTGTTATCTCAGTCTTCAATATTTATTATAAAGAAAACTTATTACAATTTTATGCTGGCGCAAACTTATACCAGCACGCAGGCACCTACTTGTAGAAGGCTACCACCTTCTCTCGTTTTCCAGTCACCACTGGAAGGGAGCTCCAACCCCCTGATTTAACACCAGTTTGTAGAAAGCTTTCACTTTCGCACTGAAGGCTTCAACCCTCAGATCTACCAACTTTCTCTTAATTTCTTCATCAGATTTGCGTCAGATCTTCATGACTTCATTTTCAGATCTTCCTAGAGATTCATCATTTTTAGATCTAGAGATCATATCCATAGGTGCATCATAGATTCAGATTCATCAGAGACAAAGTTCGATCATGCAAATATCTCTTAAAAATTTTATTCATTCAGAACCCCTCAATCTGCACACTCACTGTAGTATAATCCTCTTCTCCTTATATAGTTTAGCCTTTATCAATACCATGAGTAAAAAACCACTCAACCGCTAATGGTATTCATATTAAAAGTCGAACCAATCCAAATTGAAATCCAAATCTTCGTTCTTTCATACACGAATCGTCCCAAAGGTCATATTTATCTGTGCCAAATAATACTATAGCCAAGGTTAAGAAACATTAACGTGCTGCTGATGGTTTTCTTTCTTTTATTTGAATTTTATTTATCAAATTCGTGGAATTTGATAAATAAATATTATTCACAACCTTTATATAATAGAACTTTATATTAATAACCATCGCCTTTTATGGCTTTATAACCAACGCCTTTTATCAAATGGCTTTTAAATATACCTTTGGTTCCGGCCCCACATACATAATCGACGGCCCAATAAATATAATTTAAAACTGGGGCCCATCGCTAACGATCGTTTCCATCCGATGGCGGAGAGCACATCGCTCGGCTTCAGATGATCTGACGGATATCGTACGTTGATGATGCACAGATTATAACGCGCGATGGCACGCTGTACCTTGGGTAACTTTCCCGCATCTATAGCAAATGAACATCGTCCATAGACCCTTCCCAGATCAACGACGCTTATCAATATCGCCGCATGTTTTTTGGTTCCATCGTTAACATTCGCCAAAAAGACATCGAGTATCATTTCCAAATGCAACTTTCTTTTCCTTTTCTAGAGCACTATATGAAAGAAGTTTTTTTTTGTCACCTGTCATGTGTCTTGAGCATCCACTATCAATGTACCATTGATTTTCTTCATCTTCTGCAAATAATGCTATGCTACAATTTTCAACTTGTAATTCCTTCTTTTTCCATACTTTGGAACTTGAAGGAAAATGCTCTTTTGGCTGAGCTTTTCTCCTGCATTCAGATTCTTCATGCCCAAAGTTATTGCACAAGCACATTCAACTTCATTCTCCGAAGAGGAGAAAATTTGTTATATGTATTCTTCTTTGTTCCAATATCAATCCTTTTCTTTCTTACTTCTCTTGTCATGATGGTTTTATATGCAACACATTGAATGGCTTTGTGACCAAAATTGTGACATGAGAAACATTGTCCATTGAAGAAGAAATTTCTACGATCATGAAATTTTCTACTTGAATTTACCTGTTGATTGGTGTTTCTTTGAAAGGTACTCCGGTTAGTGTTATTTGAATTGAGATGATCATGATTTATCTGTAAATATTCTTTATTCCCTTGCTGAGGGGCAGAATGTTGTGTACTAGCTGTAGTTTCTTCTAGATAATTTGGTGTTGAAGCCTGAGAAGATTCTCCGATATATCCAAGACCTGTCTTTAGAAGAGGGGAACGTTGTACCTTGATAATCTCATCTAAGGTTTTAGATCCTTTAGAAAATCTAAGATTCAAAGTCTTTACTTTCTCAATTTATTTTCTTAGACTTACTATTTCACATTATAATTTCTCATTATGTTTCTCCTTTTCTTGAAGCTGGTTTTTTAGAGTTTCTATGGATATTTTACTTTCTTCTAAGCATATTTTGAGTTGATTGATTTCATCAAGAAAATAATTGTCCTCTAAAGCATCCATAAAAGTATCGTTTTCTTCTCTAGACTCCTTTTCAAATGCCATGAGTAGTCTAAGATCTTGTTCACATTCTTCCTCACTGTCTGATAACCCATCACTGTCTTCATGAGTATAGTAACTTTTTCTAGTGTTAAACTGATTCTTATTATTTCTTGCTACTTCCTTTCCTTTTTCATGTGTTTCTTTGTGAGGACACTTGGCAGCATAATGACCAACGCTTTCCACAAGCAAAACATTTGAAAGGAAGCTTACCTCTCGAACCGTCAACACCCTGCTGAGTTTCTTTACAAAGCTTACCCAACTTTCTTCGAGATATACCCTTTAGTCCTTTTGTCTCTTGTACTTCTTTCCCTTTTGTTAGAAGCTCTAAAGACGCTTCTTTGACTTCGTATGGTCCTCTCTTCATTTCATATGCGCTAGTGCGAAGTTGCACCACAGTAAGATTTTGAAGATCCTGCTTTTCTTCAAGAGCAGACACTTTTGACTCAAATTTTGTCGTTAGTGATCTTAAAACTTTCTCAACCAAAGCAGATTCGGTTATTGTTTCTCCCAGATTTCTCATACGATTTACAATATCATCAAGTCGTAAAAAGAATTTAGCAATGCTCTCCTCATTATGCATTTTTAAGTTCTCATATTGAATTCTGAGAGTTTGGAGTTTAGCACTTTTTACCTTTGCATCACCTTCATAGCTTAGAATGATTTTGTCCCACATTGCCTTTGCTGTATTCAACTGCATGACTTTGACAAATTCTGATTCAGTTAGACTTCCCAATAGAGCATTAACCGCCTTTGCATTTGTTTCATAATTCTTTCTTTCCGTTGGATCTGTTGATACTGCGACTGGATATTGATATCCTACTTCAACAATAGCCCATACATCTGCACCCAGAGACTGAAGATAGGATCTCATCCTTGTTTTCCAGAAGGATTAAATTGTTTCCGTTGAAGAGCGGAGGCCTGATAGATGCTATTCCATCTTGATTGATCTTTCTTCTAGCGGCTAAGCTTTTCAGAAGGACTTGCTCTGATACCAATTGTCGGAATAAACACTGAGAGGGGGGGGGGGGTGAATTAGTATTTAGAGCTGACTGAGATCTTTTAATTTTTCTTTCTTAAAACCATATGCTACTTTACTGAATCCAACTTGTATGTTCAGAGATCTTATTATGTCTTTACTTAGATCATTGCATTATTCATTCATCAGATGTCAAGCAGTAAGTATTAACAGAAATAACATAACAAACCATCAAACATAAGCAACACATATGAACACCAGTATTTAAGGTGGAAACCCAATTCGGGAGAAAACCACCGCTGCTGTTATCTCAGTCTTCAATATTTATTATAAAGAAAACTTCTTACAATTTTATGCTAGCGCAAACTTATACCAGCACGCAAGCACCCACTTGTAGAAGGCTACCACCTTGTCTCGTTTTCCAGTCACCACTGGAAGGGAGCTCCAACCCCCTGATTTAACACCAGTTTGTAGAAAGCTTTCACTTTCGCACTGAAGGCTTCAACCTTCAGATCTACCAACTTTCTCTTAATTTCTTCATCAGATTTGCGTCAGATCTTCATGACTTCATTTTCAGATCTTCCTAGAGATTCATCATTTTTAGATCTAGAGATCATATTCATAGGTGCATCATAGATTCAGATTCATCAGAGACAGAGTTCGATCATGCATATATCTCTTAAAATTTTTATTCATTCACAACCCCTCAATCTGCACACTCACTGTAGTATAATCCTCTTCTCCTTATATAGTTTAGCCTTTATCAATACCATGAGTAAAAAACCACTCAACCGCTAATGGCATTCATATTAAAAGTCGAACCAATCCAAATTGAAATCCCAATCTTCGTTCTTTCATACACGAATCGTCCCAAAGGTAATCTTTATCTCCGCCAAATAATACTATAGCCAAGGTTAAGAAACATTAACGTGCTGCTGATGGTTTTCTTTCTTTTATTGGAATTTTATTTATCAAATTCGTGGAATTTGATAAATAAATATTATTCACAACCTTTATATAATAGAACTTTATATTAATAACTAGTGCTTTTATCAAATGGCTTTTAAATAGACCTTTGGTTCCGGCCCCACATACATAATCGATGATTTAATCAATATAATTTAAAAACTGGGGCCCATCGCTAACGATCGTTTCCATCCGACGGCGAAGAGCACATCGCTCGATCTTTAAATGATTCGACGGATATCGTTCGTTGATGATGCACGTATGATAACGCGCGATGGCGCGTCGTACCTTGGGTAACCTTCGCGCCTCTATAGCAAATGAACATCGTCCGATGACCCCTTCCTAGATCAATGGCGTTTAATAATATCGCTCGGCGTCTTTGGTCGAATGTTAACGTGCGATGGCGCACTTTGATAACGGTTTTCGTGGGTCCACCTTTGTTACGTGTCAACGTTTTTATGGAATCGCTCCCCAACCAGGAAATACCGCCTATCACCGAAGGGTGGTGCGATGAAACCTGGAAACCGCCTGCACCGTTCTCTCGGTCATGGTTCCGCTCTTCCACGCAGGGTTCCGTCGCGCTTCCTTTTGTTACGTTCTACCTCTTTCCTTCCAGGTTCCGTTCATGATTCCAAAGAGTTAGTCCATGTTCCATCGAGAGTTCAATGCCAAATACTCTGTTTTAGTTCTTCCGTGTTATAACTGATTTGCTCTCGCTCCTTGTTCCTTTCTCCATGAAAGCCAGTCAGCTCCTTACTAATAGCGTAGATCCTTCCATGTGGAGCTTAAAACCATAACTATGTTCATATCATATATTCAATGAATATATAACTCCACTGTCTACTAGTTTGGATACGTATTAACATCGGTTCCTCGAACAACATACAGAGCACCATTAATCCCCTCATAGGGTTTCTTACTTATCACAGATTTCAATTATCCTCCATCAGGATGTATACATATGTTCACACATGAATTAATTCCACAGGGACTCAAATATCCTTCCTATTGAATTCAATTTGCTTCTTGACTGATACTGCTCTCTGTAGATGCACTCTTTCTCTGTTCTTCTCTGCTGACCTTTGTTCTCTGCTACAATTATTTTCTCTGTTCCTAGTTACTGTTTCAGATGCCAATTCCTTTGCCATCAATGACAATATTTCCAACATATCTTTGAATTTATAGCGAACCAAAGTTTGAAATTTAGACTACATGTACGCAAAGTTCTGACATCTATCTCCTCAAAATTTCACAGTTTGAAAAACGAAAATGCCAAGATGGCTTGTTCACTCCACAAATCACATTTTTGCTCCACTTTTAAAACCATAAGAGTATTCCCCAACATCTCTTGTGCACCTCATATCTCTTCTTGTTTTGGTGATATTCGAATGCACTCAACAATCTTTTATTTTTAGTGTTTGTACATTCACTTATGGGGATGACTTGTAAAATTGGCTGGGCCGATTTCACAATATCTTTCATATCTCCCCATTCTTGTGGAGTTAGAGGGAATACCATATGCCGTTCGAAAGGTCTCGGGATAAGCTTTTCAACCATATTATCCTAAGTTACCAGGATTCAGATACAAATACAAATACAAATCTAGATTTGCTGGTTTTTTGAAAATCCAGGATTCGGATACGGCAAGGATACGTCAAGTACGAAAAAATTAAAATATAATAATATTTTTTTAATTTTAAAAAACACTTTAGAGTTCAAAAATTAAATACTACCTGAAAGCATCAAACACTTTTAGAACTGAAACCATTAAATATATTGCAAATATGAAGACTGAAACACTGAAATGATGCATCCTTCCTCATACATATTACAAAGTAACAAAAAGGGTAATGTCATAAATGATAATAGTAAATACATTTACATATCCTCAAATGGATCTGCATTATCTTCTGCATATTGCAACTCGACATCTTTAATAGATGATGGGAGTCTTGGAATGTATGAAGTTGCATCAGTAGGTTGGACTGGTGGTGGAACAATATCCTCAAGTAGGTTGAGGTGAGTCATGGTATTCAGTGTCAGGTACAAGTCAAAGATCTCAGGCTCCAGATCCCACATCCTGCTCGGACCTTTTTTATACTCTGGTTCAACATGTGATAGAAGACAGAGGTTTGAATGAACATACACAGGATTCTCAACCTTTTCCGCTCCTAGTCTGTTTCGCTTTACTGAATGTGTGAAGCCATTTGTACTCCAATTCCTCTTAGTTGATGAGGAACTAGCAACTTGTGATAACAAGCTGGTGGCTAGAGTGGAGAGATGAATGCTATTCCCACCATGGAAGCCCCACCAAGTAATAGGATCAAGATGTTCTCGATCATCCACAACTACTGGATCAGAAAAGCTACCCGTAGATTGTACAAATCCTCCAAATTCTTGATGTACTTCCATTGCAACTCCCATATCTCTATAATTTTTCTTCAAAGCAGTCTTGTATCCTTGTACCACCTCAGAATCCTTGTTTGGCACTGTTATACCAGGTAAATACAAAATTTGAAAATGATAATATTTAGGGTGCAATGCATAGGCCAAAAGGTGTAATAGTGTGGTCATTTTGTTCCACCTTTCTGTAACTATGTCTTTCACTAAATAATAGAATGTTTCATAAGGGTCATTTTCATTTGCTCTGATAATTTCCCTAGTGCAAACCTTTTCATATCCGGGGATTTTGTACCCTTTTGGCGCTTCATTAACTTAATCATTTGTTGCCAATAAGGGGAACACACCAAATTGAATGCTAGCCCATTTGCATAGATGCAACGAGCTACATGTTCATCGACTATGTCTCTACCTTGATTATTGAAAGCTACTTCAAGAGGGCCTAGAGTGGGCCTTTTATTAGTTGTGGCAGCAAACCTAGATGGCAATGGAGGCCTAGTTGTAAAGCTTTGCACATCGTGTTTTCCCTTAGCAAGCTTCCTATCAGCAGCTTCTTGCAAAGATGCATAGAATTTCATTTTTCCAAGACTCAAACCTTTTATAGGTTTGTCATTTGCATCTTTTAGCCCGGTGCATACTTGCACCCCTGTGTTAGTTTGACCAGTGAGATGGGCCTTCACTCTAGTATATGAGCCATTTTTGATATCTTGGCATTCATTGCACTTCCATTTAAATGAACCACCTCTGGAATTTTTTCCAATAATCTCCACATATTGCCATAGAAGAGATTTTGGGTCTGTTTTGATGATTTCCCCTTCACTCTGCTCATGCTGTGATGATTCCATAATGATAATGGTCTATAGGTTACCTTACTGTGTATAAAATTCAAATTATAATATATTAGCTCTATAAATATTAAAGAGACATAAGATAAAAGTTTTATCTTGTATAATTTTTTTATCATAAAACCATGTATAAAAATTAAAACAACTAGAGTATAATAATAATTTATAAAACCCATTATACTCAGACCTTTGTTATAAATGCTCTTGGTCATGTACACAGTACAAGATAAGTATTATAGAGGCTCTTGCCCTGCTTTTCGCTGGTAATTTTAAAACCATACATGCCTATATTCATAGGTAATTTTAAAACCATAAGTGACAATATGTAACATACAATGAGGCTTGTTACACTTGGTGGGCATTGGAAAAGGGTCTGGGTTAGGTGGCTATTTCTGTGGCCATTTAAGTTGTCCTTAGCCATTTTTATAAATATACAATTGTTTTTTGACTTATCTAAATAGAATTATATTTAAATACCTAATTTTACCCTATGGAACACAAGCCTATTCTTTCATGATCTTGTGCCTCTCCTTGTATTCCCAAAGGTTGCATATCAAGATTTTGTTCTTAATATTCTCAACCTCTAGCAGCGTGCTCTGTTCTCTTTTACAAGTTTCAAAATTCACATGAATTTAGATTTTGATGCCTTTAAAGGCAGCCATGGAAATACTGATTAAAATAACAATTAAATATTGATCAATTCTTGACTTATTATATTGTTATATAATAAACAATAGTGTGCCTGCATCCAAAATAGCACTACTAAGTGGATTGCACATGCAGATGTAGAATTGTCGCAAGATATTAGTGTAATAGATGACAATGGATGTGACCTTAGGGCCAAAACGAATGTCGAATACCTATTCCAGTGTTCCGTCCGTCGATGAGATGAACAATCCCATCGATGAGATGAGCACTTGTTCCAGTGTTCCGTCCGTCGATGAGATGAGCAGCCCTGTCGATGAGAAGAGCACCTATTCCAATGAGCAGCCCCGTCGATGAGATGAGCAGCCACGACAGTGTTTCTTTGATGATATGAGCCAAGATGAGTCGAGCAGTGTTCCGTGGGTGCATTGCCATTGAAAGAGGGGCAATTGTTGACCTTTAACGCAACGTCGAAACCACAAGTGACAACCCTAAAAAATTCGCACACTTTATTTTCGTTTTTGTCCGGTTCCGACTCAATGTTATGGGATCCGTTTCTGGCTTGAAGGAGTGGTTTCCTCAAAAGCTAAGATCCTCTACCCAACGTTTCAACATCGTATTTCGACGGATTCAGATCAGATCCGTGGATTTGGCGATCCTGACCCTCCCCTTGCCAGATCCGGTAACTTAGATATTATCCTATGGTCCCATTTGAGCTAGGTCTTTAGGATAAAAAGGCCTTCAAAGTTAGGGTATCGAAACAAAAAACAAAAAATACTGGGAAATCTAAACAATATTTCCAACAACCTTCATCTTGCAATCTTTATCTTATACATCCGTAGTCTCCCCTTATCTTTGACGTCAATGACAACAATATTCCAACAATCTCCCCCTTTGTCATGATGGCAACCCTTAGTCAATTTTGCAACAATACTGTAGTAACCCCTCTGTCTGCATCTCCTTGTGTTTACAATTCAATCCCCTTGCGGCTTACATACCTTTGTTATTCCTAAGAAAGAAGATCAAGGATATGGTGTCTTGTCACAATATTATTCTCTCAATAAGATCACTGTCCAAAATTGCTATCCTTTGCAATGGATAAATGATTTGTTGGACCAACTTAAGGGTGCCAAATTCTTTACCCAGAGTGAATTGACTCCATGCTACCATAAGGTTTACATGAATTCCAATGACATTTGGAAAACAACTTTAAAGACTAAGTTTGGCTTGTATGAGTGGTTGGTGAGGCCATTTGGCCTTACCAATGCTCCTGGCACTTTCACGAGACGTGTTACTGATCCACATACATGGGTAACCCTAGGAGAAACTTTTTCTCCTATGATGCAACTTTCCAACCATGAGCTCCTGCTAGGATCCACATATAGCAAGCCTCAGATGCCTCTCACCCATTCTTTGGTTAGTACATTCCTTGATCTAGCGTACTCATCTAATGAAAATGGGTCATCTATTGTGAGGTACATTAACCATTTTTGCATTCAAGTGCTTTCATTCAATGTCTAAGGCAATATAGTATAAATTGCAAGTTGAAATTGGATTATAGACTACTATTAGTTGTGTACTTGTTCCCTTATTTCATCTCAATGGTTATCATTTGCCCCTAGTCTAGTGTGACATTCCTTAGGATCTCTTTTCCTTGGGATAATGGCAACATTCCATGTTATTCATACTTGCACTTGTCATCATGCCTCTCATGTTGTTATCCCATATTTTGATTTGTTGTTGTCAGTTGCTCGTATTAGTTGGTTATTAGGAACATAAATATATAATTAATAATAAATAGTATATTGAAACCAACCATATCAATTGTACATTCAAACATTCTTATATAATATATTACTTGTCCTATGATGGGTATTCTCATATTCTAGATATTTTTAATATTCGTGTTTGTACGAACTTTGTTCGTTACATTGTTATGTGTTGCTGTGAGTAGCATCGAAAGGTTTTCTACAATTACTTGGTGTCTTAAGCATGTGGAAGACATTATTTGCCTCTTTTAGTGATTTATGTCTTCTTTCCTAAGTTTAACTTAGGAAAACTACAATAATTAAAGTCAATTAATTATTGTGGACTATTGGGTTATTTTCTAAGGATAAATAAGTTAATTATTTAAGTGACTTGGAAATAATCTCAACCTTTGATCTTAAAGATGTTTCTAGAAGGAAGATTCAAGATGTTTCTAGAGGGAGATTGGGTTAGAGATTTGGACTCAACAAAGATTATAAATAGAGGCTAGCGATGGAGATGAAGAAACAACAAAGAGCAGAAGTGTGGAAGCGTGTCATCACAAGAGAGAGCGGTTTTCTCTGTAGTGTGAGTGGCTCAGTAACCAGTGCGCAGAGGAGGAGAAGTGCGAGTGGGTTTGAGTGAATCCTAGAGAGCTGAGTTGGAGGAGATTGTAGGGTCGAGTTGCCAGAAGGAGATTGAGTTTGTTTGGAGGAGGCCGAGTTGTAGAGTGCTAGGGTTTTTTCCAGTGTGCATTAGTGGCATGGCGCAGATTGAGTCGCTGGAGGGCGCAAATCTGATTGTGGAGGTCGAATTCTTCCGAGCGATATCATTTAGAGGAAGATTTCCTTGACGTCGATTTACGGGGCTGAATTCATTTTGAGGGAGTTGAGTTGTAGGTTCCAGATTGTATTTCTCCTTGTATCTCCATGGGTCAAAAAACCCAAATTTTCTAGATAATGAAATGATGGACAATTGTTTGTGGGTTAATTAATTTTTGCAATGTGTGGTTAATCTCTCTGGTTTATTTTCGCTGCATATTTTTAATTCTAGAAGAAGATACCAATGATTTTATTTTTTGGTGATTCAATATTTATTTGAGTAAATAAATAATAAATTGGGGATAAATTAAATTATCATGAGAAAATAAATGGTATCAGAGAAATCTAGAACAATGTTGCGCAAAGTGGGGACGTTTTTTGGAAGCAGATACGTGGAAGCATCATTTCCAAAAAATCTAGGAACTAGAGCGTCTCAAAAGTTTCTACTATATATATAGTTGCATTTATATTAAAAAAACATTCAAAATACCAAATTAGTTGTAGAAGATATGAAAACATGCATATTTGTATAAAAATCAAGATAGATATGGCATCCATTGTACATCAATGGTTAATTATTCAAGCATCAACCATCTAGAATCTAGATTCTTCTCCTCTTGTCTCTCCTTTGCCACTACCTCGATTGTCTAGAGATATTAGTCAACATTGCCCAATTTTGATCAAACTACCTATTCCAAGCCTTAAAATAGGGTGGAAAAAATCTTAACATGCTTGATCAATGCTTTTGACTTGATTGAAAGGTAATTTTTTGCTAAGGCCATGAAAAAGGAGTTCAAAAATTAACACCACCAACACTAGGGTACATAAGCACATAGAGGGCTTGGTGCTCTTGATTAAATGCCAATCACATACCCTCATACATGATATAATCTAATGAAAAGCCACAATCTCATTGATCTTGAATTCCTGAAAACTTGGAAAAAATCTTATGGTGGTTAATCAAATCAGGTGACATTTCTTTGAGGAATCTCAATAACTTCATTTCATAATTACAGGGACTGTTTGCACACAAAAACAAGATAGGATGATGTTTGCTATCATTTGAAAGAAACACAGGGTCAATCCAGTACATGTTGTGAACTTTGGCTAACTAATCACTTCCGAATTTGGAGGGTTGAACTGTAGGGCCACATATCTTTCACCTTCTGTCATAGAGGACATGTTAAATTCTTGCAAGCCATATCTGAAATGGATTTTGAAAAGTGTAGGAGCTGGTGCCAAACTCAATACCATCTTTATGGCTACTGACAAGTTCTTGTCTCCTCATACTTCGCTTGAAATATATGTAAGGATAGAAAGGGTTTTCTCTATGATCTCATGGGAACTTTGAAGGATCGAAAGGGTCTTCTCTATGATCTCATTCAGTTTAATGTTTTTTCCTGTTTTTGAGTGATTTCCCTTTCATCGTTACTCTCTGTATGCAAACTCGTCCTTTTGGCTGATTTGTTGTGCTTTTGCATCTTACAAGTGTCATATAGGCAATTATCAAGAAATGTAAAAGAAAATTGTGAGGTGGATTTGTTTTTCTCGCAAACAGATGGAGGAAATTTTTTGGATCTCCGATAACAAAATTCTCTTTGTTCTCGTCTCAAAAAGGAAATAACACATCCCTTACAGATGGTGTTTGTGGAACGTGGTTCAGATACAGAACTTTTGGTTGCTACCCCTATAGAACTGTGTGGAAGAGGTAGACCACAACTGATGTGTGATATAACGAGTTTTGAAAATTCTTAATATTGGTATATTCGTGGTATGCTAAATTTTTCCAGTATTTTTTACTTTATTTCGTTAGTATGGATGGTACTTATTTTATAGACTTGACATTTTTAAACTTTCAGCTTCCTTTTTTTCATAAAGTATTGCTCAGGTTAACATTCCGTAACTATGTTGGCCTTAGGTGGCTGAAGGTTTCTACTCTTTTCTTTCTTAGAAGGGATGCAATACTGATAGTTTTCTTGCTCTGTTCATCAACGTTTCCTTGCTGTGTCAACGGCACTGAATGTAATGAACTGGTTTATGTACTGTTTTTATTTTTAATGGAACAGTGTTTTTTTCCTTCTGAAAAAAAGGCAAGACCTCTCATTAAAGAGTATTTGTAGTAGAAATCAAAGGAGTAGGCTATAATGCGACTTTTCGGAGATTTTGATCCCCCGAAAAGTGTATTATTCCGTTATCGGAAAAATGTGGCCCCCTCCGCCGTTTGGTCAGCGTGACGTTCCGTTACTTCTCCAGCTAGCCGTCTCCGTTACCCCGTCTATCTAGCTGGTTGCTGCATGCATGCCTTAATTACGTTGCATACCCCAGCCAGCGAATTCATTTTCAAATTTGTCTGCAGCAATCCATCCTCCGTTTGCCAGAGCGCGAATGGAAGAAACTCTGTCAAGGATCGCTGCCCAAATGTACGTAATGACCAGAACTTCGATCAATTTCCAAGCATTCCAGATATAAGATTTGTTTACTGTTGCAAGACTCAACTGATAAGGTTATTGGCCCATTTGAAAATTTAAGTCAACTCCTATTTCTTTTATATATCACAAAAAATTGTTTTAGCCCAATATTGACAACAATGTTTTGCTGTCACCGATTCATAGAGGTTTGAATGATCTTATTGCATATATTCGGTGTTGCCACGACATGTCTGCCAAGTGTTTAACAACATTACTGATCTGATTTTGTTAACGTTGGGTTGAAAATAGCTAAGTTTTAACAAAACAAACATTAGCAATCTCTCTTGGTCTTGTGGAATTGACTGTTTGATAAAGGTCTAGCAATTTTAATTTTGTTGTTATCGTATGTAAAAGGGCTACTCCGATCAGAAGAAGTATAAGTGACTGTTGGATTTGGAATGTTTGCTTTCTATCTGTTTGACAACATTAGTATAAGACTTCTATAGACAATAGATGCTAAAAGAGTTTCTCTGCCTAAATGAAATATATGCCACTGTAACTCATAAATATATGTCACTCTGTACTGTGAAAATTCAGTACATGGAATTGTTGATTTTCTAGTAGAGTGAAATTCTTTAGAAATTGATTTTTAAGGATAGAGATATAGGAACTCAAATTTCCCAATGCACATATTTATGGATTGCCAAAAGTATTTACATTAAGTAGCAATCATTAAATGTGTTAATAAAGGAGTGCATATTGTGTTTTAGGAAGATTGCTAAAGTCAATTTTTGTAGAAAGGAATATCAGATTTGTCTGTGATAAAGAATTCTCGTAGTAGAGATTTTATGCAGACAGATGCATCTAGAGCTGGAGAACCGAGATAAGACCTTTTTGTATACAAGGGAAAGATTTCTTTGTTCATGGGAGACATATATTTAAAATAAGTAGGCTTTAGTATGTGCATTAGCTTGAATATAATCCAAGGTCCTGATGCTATTATTGTGTTCTGAGCAGATAGAGTAACAATAGTATGCGTATTGAATTGCTGAATGAACCTCCAGCAACAACTGTTCCTGTGGATGTTTTGGCTTCCTATTATTCAAATGGATATGAAACTGTGCGGAAGCACTCTTCCACAACATATGTTATCATGTGCCAGAGGATGGAAAATGCTGATCCACATGAGCTGTATCAAATAAATGATGCATTTTCAAATATTGTTGTGGATGTTCACTACTATAATCTTTTTGATGATTATTTTGATAACAAGACTGCCCAAGATAATATCGACTTCATCTTGAAGGACAGGGAACCCCAAGTGGAAACTCTAAACAGCACAAATGGTCCTCTCATATTTGTTGGTAATATGAAAGTGTCTTCCTTGATCCATCCCTTGTATGCTATGTGATGATCTTAATAAATTTTTTGGTTTGTTTTCTATTCTTGATTGAGTTAGCTTTGACACTGTGTCCCAGGTGAATGGACAAGCGAGTGGAAGGTGCAAGGAGCTTCAAGGTCGGAATATCAACAATTTTGTGATGCCCAATTACAAGCTTATGAAAAGGCTTCATTTGGTTGGTCATATTGGACTCTAAAGAACGAAGAGACGCACTGGGACTTTGAGTGGAATATCAAGCACAACTACCTTAGATTAGGTAGGATGGAAGCTTCATTGATATATCATATCCTTAATTCAAAAAATTTATTTTCCTCAATTCAAAAATCATAATCACTTGCAGTTTCTTTAAGCACAAACATTTCAACCTTGGAAATTTATTTTGGTGTTATTTATGATGACCCTCAAGGTTTCCCTTGGTTCTCACCTAAAAAGTTAACATGCTTGCATGCTCTTGACAGAGATCTAGACTTTAAGGACATTTTAATTGTGGTCCTCGTTCTTGTCAGTTCCTTGTATTTTCTGTTTCTCTAAATTTTCTCCCGCGTTTCTTGTTTTTGGTAGCACGCTACAGTTGTAAGTGGGTAAGTGGGCATCAACCTTATTTCAGGTCAAATTTGGGGATTTTCCCTTAGTATGCACAACAATTACTCTTTTCTTCTTTTTGAGTACATATGCATTGAAACTGATTTTGAACTTAGTGCAACCTACATTGTGGGCCATTAAAGTGAAGAAAGTTGCAATAGATGGTGACAATTATACTTTATTAAGGAAGAAAATCTTTCTTGTCCTTTCAGACTATGCTGTGCTAGAAAAATGACCTTTATATGTACTAGCATGTGTACTAGAGTGCCCTCCATTTAGGGCTTTTGTATAACAACTTTTAATGATAAGATTGAGCATTACTGGATTTTAACTTCTTTATTCACCTATATTCTCTATATTCAAAAAATCCCTAAATACAAATTTAATGTGCATAAATAAATCTCCAGTCCTAGCTCTATCACTCTGCTTTTTCTGTTTGTAACAGGGTACTTCGAAAATTGAACGGTTACCAGTTGCCTGTAGTATTCACATAATTATTTTCCTTTTGCAGCATATTTAATGGAGGTGAGACATGTGTGTTGTTGTGATCCAGAACAAGGTTACTTGGAAGCGGGAGCGGGAGCGGGAGCGAAGCGCGGAGCGCCATTTTCAAAAGTTTCCGGGTCCGGAGCGTTTTTGGGAGTGTTTATATATATATATATATTTTAATATTTTTTATATTTTTTATATTTTGATGCATATATGTCAACAAAAACATGTAGAATGATGAATTAGACATTAAAAACATAAAAACATAGATTGAATCATATAACATCAATCATCTAGAAGTTATAATCTTCGTCAACCACGCCCACGAGTTGGAAGCATACAACATATTGACTCTTGAGTCTCGCAAATCATCAATCTGAAGGTTTCAAGCTTTCAAAATTCAATATATAACATTTATCATCATTGATAATTTGATATATAACATTTATCATCATTGATTTCAAATTTCAATATCTAACATTTATCATCATTGATATATAACGTTTATCATCATTGATTCATTGATTTCAAAATTCAATATATAACATTTATCATCATTGATATTATATAACATTTATCATCATTGATTCATTGATCACCATATAACTTTCATGAAGCATCATATTCATAATTCATAATTCATAATGACTTGTAAATAGTAAACTTATAAATGCCAACTTCATTAAAAATTTAAATATATGAAATCAGTAGCAAGTCAAGTTTCAACTGTTCAACTGTCAACAACAAATAGAAAATAGTAAACAACAAATATATTTTATCTGGCTGGCCCCTTGCCACGCCCATGAGAAATGTCTAATTTTTGTGAGCCACGAGGAAATGTTGGTCTTCTAGTACTCTCAGGAGTACCACGACCACGACTAGAAGGTGGAGGCTGGATCTGCAAAGGAACAACAGTGTGATATCGAGGAGTGGCACTGGCACCCACACTGCTACCAGTAGATGGTGGGACTGGCCCTGTGTGTGGCGGTGCTGCGGATGCTTCATCATCATCCCTATAAAGTTCTGCTTCCAATTCTTCCAGATGTAACGTGCCGTCCTCCAAATTATCATTCTCTGGGTTGTTGTCCCAGACTCTGTATGATTGATCCTCATTTGCCCGATCACAGTAATGGCTCAACAACCTCAAGTCATAATGCAGATAAACCAAGCTTTCAGCTCGGTTTTCATTCAGCCTGTTTCTTCTCACATTGTGTATAAAGTTGTAGGTGCTCCAACACCTCTTTGCAGAAGAAGTGTTCACAACCTGTGAGAGAACTTTTTTAGCCAACTTTGGCAAAAGTCCCATGCCGCCATATGATTCCCACCATGTGAGAGCATCAAATCTGTCCATGTCTTCCATTGCATGGAAAGAACCAAAGTTAGCAGTGCAACTGAAGTATTTGCCTAATTCAAGGCGCAATCTAGCACAATCTTCCCTGTCAGGTACCAATTTGTCCAATGCCTTCATGTACCCCTCTTGTACCTCTGGATCTGTGTGAGGTTTCACCCTAACCCCATCTCCAGGTGCAGGTTGGCCCAACCAAGATGGAGAGTAATATTTTGGCGTAAGGATATATGCCAAAGCATGTAGTGGAACATTGAGTTTATTCCACCGTGCACACACACAATCATGAATCATAGCATACAAGTTGGGATCATTATCCTTAACAATATCTTTTATTTGCCCCAACATGCTATCCATCTGCTCATAAACCTCTCCAATCACTGGTTTATCAGTATCTGCAAAGCGAATCATGTTATAAATGGGCTTGGTAAAACTCACAATTTCTCTCATACGTGCCCAAAACAGATGGTCAAGGGCGGTCTCCTCCACATGTTCGAAACCTTGCCTGTCAACTATTGTTGCCGCCCTGTCCTTTAATAGCTGCCAGTGTGGGCTTGATACCATTGCAACCAATGACTCTCTTACCTTCAAAAGGCGCCTGAAGGTGAGGTAATAGCTAGCAAATCTAGTTTTTGCTATTTTCAACAACTCCAATTTGGAGTGAGTACTGAAAAGCCCATGGGTATTGCTATGATTTGTAATAAATTTGATCTTTTTTTACCTCTCTTGTACAAATCACCAAGCCATTTGAATTGAGGTTGTTTGTTTTTGATGATATCATGCATCAAAAGGTTCATTGTGTGAACCAAACACCTAGACCAAAAAATGTTGGGGTATTTATCCTCAATAATTGCTCCTGTTGCCTTACAGTTAGCAGCATTATCAGTGATGACCTGTATGACATTGTATGGCCCAGTCTTTTCAATTATATCAAGTAATGGTTCTGCAATGTTAATGCCGGTTTTGAATTTATCTGAATAATCATAGGCTGCCAGGAAGACTGCACCACTAACCGACACAGCCAAAACATTTATCAATGGTTTTCCTTTTACATTAGTCCATCCATCAGAGACAATGGACAGCCCATGCTCATTCCACGAACCTGTCATTCTAGCCAAAGAATTGTTTATTTTAGCTCTTTCATGATCAAGACCCACGGTTCTGGCCTTGTCATACCCAGGGCTTTTGTATCCTTTGGGGGCATCATTAATGGCAGAAACCATTTCATGCCAATAAGGTGAGCAAAGAACATTGAATGGCACCCCATGTGCATATAGAAACCGGTAAACTTTTGAATCCACATCATTCCTACACCCTTCGTCTAGGAAATCGGATATGGTTCTACGCCTTAATCCAGTGCCACTGCTTCCAAAACCACTGGCATGGGTGGAAGTTGAACTTTTTTGTCCATGATGTGTTGGGCCTGAATCAATGAAACCCCTAGATCTTTTAGATGATCTCTGTAGGGCAACCTCCTCTTCCTTCTTATATATCTCTCTCTGTGGTGCTGGCACAAAAGTACAAACTTTGATTCCAAGATTTTTAGTTCCATCCCCTGGCATTATCCCACAAAGGTGCCTTCTCAGACGGGTGTATGAACCATGGTATTGTTTATTGCAATGGGGGCAAATAAATTTAGTGTTTCCACCACCTTTCCCTCCTTCCATTTTCTGAACATATTTCCACAAAGGAGTTTGGTCTTGTTTAGTTGGGGAATCTATGTTCTCAGGTTCTCCACTCCCCACTTCCTCCTCAGCATAATCCTCCTCCTCTTCGGGATTTTCTTTAGATCCACCATAACCCTCCTCTTCATCCTCCTCTTCTCTGATTTGCCTCTTTCTTCTAGCACTCTCCAACACCATTATCACAAAGAAAGGAACCAACATGAGGAAAATCCCTAGCCATATAGCCATGATGGAAACAAGTCTCAAGTTTCTAGCCTGCAAAACAAATGGAAAAATGCCAAATGGGAATAGGAAATGCAACATAGGGAAAAAACTATTCATTTTTTAAGTTTTAAATCCAATAAAATGCAACATTCAAGAAAAATTCAAGTTTTCATTTTTAAACAATTTAACAATCTACAAATTCATCCTAGAAAATACTAAATTGGATTAGAAAGCCTACCTCTTTCTTGCAATTCTCTTGTCAGCCTTGCTCCTTGCTCTCCTGTCAGCCTTGCGCTCTCCTTGCTCTCCTTTCTCTCCTTCTTTCTCTCTCTCTCAACTCAACAAACAATAAAATGTAAAATGAAACCCCCCCCCCCCCCATTATAAAAAAATCGATTTTTCACTTAAAAAAATTTGCGCGCGGCGGGAAGCATTTTTTGTTCCGGGGAGCGTTCGGGAGCGAATGCTCCCCGAGCGCTTCCGGCGTTTAAAAAACGCTCCCAAAGCGTTTTTTAAACGTCGGAAGCGCTCAGGGAGCGTTCGTTCCCGAGCGCTTCCTGAAACGCTCCCGAAAAGCCAGGGAGCGTTTTAACAGGTTCGGAAACGCGCTCCCGAAAGCGCTCCCCTCAGGAAGCGTTTTCGGGAGTGCTTTTCCGAGCGTTTCCGAAACGCTCCCGCACGGAGCGCGTTTCAAAAACGGGAGCGAAGGGGGTTTGAAGCTTCCCCGCAACCTAGATCCAGAATGCTCAGCGACAACTTATGAGGTTAGTATCCTCTGTCTTGGTTCAGGGCTGCAAACCCACAAGGAATATTTGGTATTGGCTCCATGGAAATGTCAAGCTTAAGCATTAAGGGTGATGCATTTCAAGGGTAGAAATTTTAGTTGATTGAATGTTGATGTAATGTGGGGAATATTTGCACCAAAAAAGATAGAGAACCAGAGCCAATCTTGGCTATTTGTAATCTCTATGCTGTTGGTTGAACGGTTGCAATTGTAGATATGTAGAAATAATTAATTCTTTCAGTTCATCAATTCAAATATTTATGATAAAATAAGAAGTAAATGAGATAACTAGATATATAATCCTTCCATGACAAACAATCTCAATAGAACTCAAAAGAATCGTGTGCATACCTTGAGAGGAACACAGTAGTAACATATATTCTTCCGATGGACCAACTCTTTTGCATCCAATCTTTAGAAAATCCTTGCTGAAGTTGTGTAAATCACTTGATGTGATTTTTCACAGTACAGAGTGACATATATTTCTGAGTTACAGTGGCATATGTTTCATTTAGGCAGAGAAACTCTGTTAGCATCTATTGTCTATAGAAGTCTTATACTAATGTTGTCAAATACATAGAAAGCAAACATTCCAAATCCAACAGTCAATCATACTTCTTCTGATCGGAGTAGCCCTTTTGCATACGATAACAACAAAATTAAAATTGCTAGAATTTTATCAACAGTCAATTCCACAAGACCAAGAGAGATTGCTAATGTTTGTTTTCTTAAAACTTAGTTATTTTCAACCCAACGTTAACAAAATCAGATCAGTAATGTTGTTAAACACTTCGCAGACATGTTGTGGCAACACCGAATATATGCAATAAGATCATTCAAGGGGGGGAATGTTGACACCTAATCTTTGGGAATGGTGACAACAAAACATTGTCTTGAAGTCTTGAGAGAAACGGATCTATACGCTCCCCCTTCTGCATCAGTGTCTGCCTCAGTGTCTGCTCTAAGTACATCTTCCAATGTTCGAAAGATCCTTTGATGCTAAGGCTTCACACATATACTTAGTTGTGTCCTCACTGACGATGTGGGATACTATGTGATCCTTGACTCCATCTAGGAGCACCCTTTTAGCCGTCACCATATCAGCCTTGTACTTCTTCAGCGGATCTGGATCTGCAGGCACAACTACCGTACTTTCCACGAAAAGCTTGTGATCGTATTCATCTAGAAGGAATAAAATTCTCGCCTTCTAGATTACATAGTTCGAGGCTCCCTCGAACCGATCTTGATCTCTTAGCCTGTGAGTTGCCATTTCTGGTGTCAAGAAAATGTCAAATTTGCTCCCTCTCTTTCTCCTCTGTGATGCGTTGGACTAGCTTACGCACTCCTTGCTGGGGGGTGGTAAATCAACCACCCAGATCTACTAATCAGATCTCGAAAAATAGATTTCCCCGGCTAGAAATTCCCTGAGGAAGAAAATTCCCTCACTGTGCTTTTTTCCTTCCTTTTGACGACTTTCTGCCTAGCAAAAGAGGAGCTGCCTGCAAAAAACTACGTCCCACCAACACTAACATTGAGGCTTGAGTTGCTCCCTCTGCCACGGCAAAATTTTGATCTAGAAGTCCTTCCTCTTTGTCAACTCACTTAGAGAGAGACTTTCCTGGCCTGGAATACACAATCCCTCTGGGGATTTGAACTACTGCCTCCTATAGCTATTCGAACTCCTGCTCAGCACTGGCTCTGCTCTTCTTGTTTCACCTGGAACGCTTTGATACCATGTGAAAATTCCAAGTACGGAATCCTATTGCAGCCAACTGAACTTACTTAACCTACTTGTTATTAAATGAACAAGTTATTTACAGTGTTCTACTGAAAATACTGAAGCAAATTACTACTGCAGCCTTCACTTAATTAATTAAATATGCCAAAACAAGAAACTAAGCAATAAAGAAAAACGTCACATAGGATACCGTTTTTTTTGGAAAAACATCCCTGGAAAAACCCAATGCGGGAAAACTAGTGCAACAGATCTGAGGGTTTTATTATTAGGCAATAGTTATTTATGAATACAATCTTTGGATTCCCTACTAACTATCCAGTATAGAGAATATCACTCGGCAAAGAAAATTAGTGACTTTACCTCACTCTACACATCAAGTCCCAGTTGATCTAGTAGCTGAAACAATGTCCTCCCGAAACCCTCTGTGTTGCCTTTGCGTAGTAGTTACGTGGGCCTATGTGGGGGACTTTGGGAGACTCTGTCACCTCCTCTACTGGATCGATATGCTCTCAGGAGCCTCAAGTCTAGCCCTCCTAGCTCAGAATCTCGATCTCCCAATAAAATCTTAAACTTCGGCTTGGAAATGTTGCACTGCCTCTGCGTGTGGCCTTCACGACCCTGCGTCACCCTCTCTGGGCACAACGTTGCCTCCTCTACGTATCTCTCTGCCTCTCTGTTGATTATTCTTGGCTCCAGAGAAGATCCTCTGACAAAAACTGTCTTTCCCCTCTCTTCGTGAGAATCTCTTGATCAAAGTTTTCCTCTGAACACTGCTCACTTCAGAAAATTCGATCTCTTGGTCTCCCGGCGTGTTTCCAAATGGCCCTCAAGCCTTCCTTAAATAATCTTCTCGTTGACATTAAACGACCCAGATTAGAAACTAATCAATGGCTAAGATCATTTTGGCTTGATCCTTGTCTTCTTCTAGAAGTTACACTCATAGTTTAGATTAATATGTTCATTTTTAATGTACCTTGGACAAGTGGTTTCCCATGGGTTAGTCTCTACCTAGGGAAAAGTGTCCAAAATAATTATTTTCCTAAGTGTGACTTTATAAGTGGTAAAGTGAATATTAAATTATAAAGTGAAAAGTGACTTTAGACATAAAGTACAATGTTGGTACTTTATTTAATGGATGAGTTAAAAAAAAGAAAGTGAGAATTAAATGCACATTTATTGTCATCCCTTAGTCTAAATGAATCTGAGCCATTAGATCTTAGGGTTGCCCAAAAGTCATTTAGGGAAACAAAAGGGGGAAAAGAAAAGAGAGACTGCATTCATTCATTCTTCATGAGCAGATTGGAGAAAGGAGGCTGAGAGCTAGAGAAAAGTTCTAAAAGAGAAATTTGTTGCAGCAAGATGAATGAGTGATTTTGGGCAAAGCTGGGCACGAAAATCAAGGCATAAAAGACAACAGAAGGTACAGTACGAACAACATTTAATGTTGTGATCTACATGCAGTTCGAGAGTAGTTTTTGAGCAAAAAAAGAAATTGAAAAAAATCTGTTCAGTTCGTATAGTGGTACGGAAATCTGTATAGTACAGTCCGCATCCGTACAGTACAGTTTCAGCTTCAAGTGGGCACGAAAATTGAGGGAAAGTGGGCATGGTTTTCAAGGAGTTTTGGGCTGAAGTGATAAGTTGTATTTTGTTGTTTTGTTTTGTCTGCAAATATATTTTTCCTGAACTTGAAAGATAAATAAATTTGAAGAGCTCTCTAACAGGTTTTCCCCGAAGAAGATTGAAGGGTTTTGCTCGGGTCTAAGTTGACCAAAAATCTGTGTATTTTTTGGTGTTGCTGGTCTATTTATGTCCATATATATTTTCAGCATGTGTTGACAGTTCCATGTGTTTTAATTTGAAAATTTCATTTCTAGAATTCTATATGTTGAATGTAAGTTTATGGGAAAGGGCATTTAACTGAATGGGAGTGATAAAGTGAAATTAAAACCGGGTTGGGATTGCAGGAAACATTTTAGTGATCAAATTTCAACATTGTTTTAGAGCTATAGGCTGAAAATTGCAGTTTGAACAATAGAGAGCAGTTTGGGACAACAAACAGTGGTTTGGACAGCAAATTGGATTTTTGGATAGCAAACTCAGTTTGGACAGCAAACTGATATTTTGGGACAACAAGGTGAGCACAGAATAAATTTTGGGGATAGCTAGGTGTGTTGGAAAGTTCATTTCTCCATTTTTTTGGTTTTGTAAATTTTGGACAATAGTCATGGCCATGTTCTTAAGGATAGATGATAGACTAGATGGGATATCCAACTATGTTGTTTGGAAGGACAAAATTCAAATAGTGTTTGAGGAGGTAGTAGTTTGGGACATAGTGCGGCAAGAGATTGTACCTCCTACTTCTGCAAATGAATTTGCTGTATTCACAAAAAATAATTCAAAGGAAAAAAAGATTTTGTTGGACATTCTGAAGGATCATGTGATTCCTCAAGTGAGAGGAAACACATATGCATATCAGATGTGGACAGCTCTAAACACTCTCTATCAGAGTACCAATGAGAGCAAGAAGATGATACTCAAAGAGCAATTGAAGAACATCATGATGACAAAGGTTGAAAGTGTACTTCATTATCTTGGCAGAGTCAAACAGGTACGTGATGATTTGACTGCTATGGTGAGGTAGTTGCACCCACAGAGTTAGTCAAGATAGTCGTAGCGGGACTTCCTAAGTCTTGGGAGGACTTTGGAGATATTGTTACCTCTAGGGAGAATCTTCCCAATTGGGATAGATTTTGGGATGATTGTGTGCAGCATGAGATACAGAAGACTAGCAGTGGTGGGGTGAAGATATCAGATGAGGAGGATGTAGCCTTGATAGCTAGGGGAAAGAACAAAAGGAAGACCAAGAAAGGGGCCTCATCAGACAGGGCTAAGGGAAAGGAGAAGAAGAAGAAGAAAGATATAGATGTGTCCAAAGTCAAATGTTGGGCATGTCAGAAGATGGGAAACTTTGCTGCTACGTGTCCTGTGAGAAAAAACAAGGGGAAGAAGGGTACTACAGCTTCAACAGGTGGAGAAGTTTCCTTCACAGTTTGACAGGGAGTTTGCATCTATTACTTCTACATCTAGTAGGAGTACATCATCTGATGTGTGGTACATAGACAGCGGGGCTTCCCGCCATATGATAGGTGCACGAGAGTTCTTTTCAGAGCTTGCAGAGAGGGCACTTGATATTGAGATTGTACTAAGAGATGACTGCACTGTGAGAGTTGTTGGTGTGGGGGTTGTGACCTTTGAGAGGGAGTCTTTGGCTCCTTTGAAGGTCATGTATGTTTTTTATGTTCCGGGGATGAAGAAGAACTTGATTTGAGTGTCTACTATGGAGGAGAAGGGGTTTGACGTCACTTTCTCAGGAGGGCGGGTATTGATGCATCCTAGGGGAGCTTCCATCACTTCGGCCAAAGTGATTGGAGTACGCTCTGGGAAACTATATAGGTTCAATTTTCAGTCGACAGGAGCATTTGCGAGTAGCACATCTGGTAGCACTCACACTAGTACCACCAACATTAGAGACTTGTGCGAGTTATGGCACCGTAAGATGGCGCATATGCATCATGGAGCTTTGAGAGTTATGAGGGAGATCACTACAGGATTTCTTGATTTCAATGTCAAGAATTATGAGGTCTGCAGAGGGTGTGCTTTGGGAAATTACACCAAGTTATCATTTTCACCGAGCAACAACAGATCTACAGGTATACTAGACTTGATTCATACTAATGTTAGTGGTTGTATGTCTCATGTGTCCTTGGGTGGTTATGAGTATTATGTTATATTCATTGATGACTACTCTAGGAGGACTTGGATATATTTCTTGGAGACCAAGGGTGAGGTCTTCAATCGCTTTAAAGAGTTCAAAGATCTTGTGGAAAAGTAGACACGTAGGAAGATTAAGGTCTTGAGGTCAGAAAATGGTGGTGAGTACACCGATGGTGGGTTTTCTGACTTCTGTGCACAGGAGGGCATTAGGAGAGAGTTCACGGTACCTTGCAACCCCTAGAAGAATGGGGAGTTTGAAAGGAAGAGTAGAGCTATTGTTGGGGCTTCTAGAGCGATGATTCATGATCAGGGGTTGCCTTTGTTTTTGTGGGATGATGCATGCAATAATGTTGTTTATCTTCACAACAGGAGTCCTCACAGAGTATTGGGGAATATGACTCCAGAGTAGGCCTTCACTGGAGAGAAGCCTCATGTCGGACATCTTCGTATCTTTGGATGTCTCACATATTCTTATATCCCCAAGGGGAAAAGGACGAAGCTGGAACCCATGGCAGAGAAGGGTATCTTTATGGGTTACAACAAGACTTCGAAGGCCTATCAGATCTTCATTCCTTCTAAACAAAGAGTGGTGATTAGGAGGGATGTGAATTTCGTGGAGGAGAGGGCTTATCAGAGATCACGGGAGTATGATGAGAGAGAGTCACAGAATTCTCCTCAGCAGGGAGGTCAGGTACAGGGAGTAGGACCTCAGGGTTCTGAATCTACTGGTAAATGACGTACTTCAGTGTCAGTGACATTTGGGGCACCAGTGGCGAGTTCACCGAGCACTTCTTTAGGGAGTCCACTGGTATAGAGTTCACATGGCACTTCAGCTGACACAGGCACAAGTTCTTCGGGGATAGGTGTTGGTACAGGCACACCAAGGTCAGTTGGTAGACCCTCAGGTTCACTAGACTGGGGGGCAGAGAATGAGATTCCCTATGGGAAAGCTTCTTCAAGGAAGGGGAGGCCCAAGTGGCTTCAAGATACCTTGAAGGAAGCAGAGTTTGTTGGTCCTTCAAAGAGGGTGAACAGGGAGAGTGTCATCTGAGCGGTTTTGCAGTTATGAAGCCAAGGCTACCAGCATTGTTGACTCTGAGCCTACTAGCTATGAGGAGGCTGCCAGCTAGGAGGTATGGAGAGAGGCTATGGTGGAGGAGTATGCCTCTCTCATTAAGAACAATGTCTGGGAGGTGGTGCCTAGGCCTGAGGGCAAGTTAGTTGTGACTTCTAGGTGGCTCTACAAGATCAAGCATGTTGTGGATGGCAGCATTGAGAATTTCAAGGCAAGGTTTGTGGCTATAGGGTTCTCACAGATATAGAGAGTTGACTATAATGAGACCTTCAATCCCGTAGCTCGGTACACTTCTATCCGGTCCCTTATTTCTATTGCTCGGAAATGGGTTGGTAGATCCATCAGATGGATGTGAAGACCACATTTCTGAACAGAGTTATAGAGGAGGAGGTGTATGTTGTGCAGCCACAGGGATTTGAGGTACTTGGGCGAGAGACCCATGTATGTCGGTTGAGGCGAGCACTCTATGGACTTAAGCAAGCTCTGAGAGCTTGGTATTCGAGGATTGATACTTACTTGCAGCAGATGGGTTTCACGAAGAGTGATGTAGATCCGAACCTATACTACATTGTTGTAGGGGATGATCCGCTCATTCTTCTGCTATATGTTGATGACTTTTTCATTACTGGGGCAAAGAGCTTGATTAGTGGTTACAAGCAAGATCTTTCTATGGAGTTCGAGATGAAGGATTTTGGGTTGATGCTTTACTTTTTGGAGCTTGAGGTGTTGCATGAGGAGGAGCATATCTATTTGGGGCAGGGGCAGTATGTTGTGGATGTGTTGAGCAAATTTCACATGGCAGACTGTAGACCCATGTCTACTCCTATGATAAACAACTAGAAGAAGCTTCATGCTTCGGATTCTTGTTTGGTGGATCCCACATTGTATAGGCATCTTATTGGGTCCTTGATGTATCTCGTCAACACTAGGCCAGATATATGCTCTGCAGTGAACACACTTAGTCAGTTCATGGTTGAGCTCAAGAGGGTGCACTAGGTAGTTGCAAAGCACATTCTTCGCTACGTGTAGGGGACTATTGATTATGGTCTGGACTATAGGGGGGATATGGAGTGAGGTTGGCAGGTTACACAGATTCAGATTGGGCTGGGAGTGCTTCTGACATGAAAAGCACTTCAGAGTGTTGCTTCAGATTGGGTTCGGGAGTTGTGTCGTGGTTCAATCGAAAGCAAAAGTCAGTTACTTTGAGCTCTTCCGAGGCTGAGTATATGGCCGCTAGCCAGGCTAGTTGTGAGGCCATTTGGTTTCGCAAGTTATTGTATGGCCTATTTCATCAGGAGTTGAGACCAACAGTTATCCATTGTGATAATCAGAGTTGCATTAAACTCATGGAGAATCCAGTTTTTCATGACAGGTCAAAACACATTGACATCAGATATCATTTCATCAGGGATTAAGTTCAGATGAGGGCAATGAAGTTGGAGTATAAATCGATAGATGAGCAGGTGGCCAATGTTCTCACGAAGTCCTTGCCAAGAGGCAAACATGTCCATTTCAGGGACAAGATGGGTGTGGTGAGAAACACTTTTCTCGGTAAGAGGGACTGTTGATTTTTAATGTACCTTGGACAAGTGGTTTCACATTGGTTAGTCTCTACCTAGGGAAAAGTGTCCAAAATAATTCTTTTCCTAAGTGTGACTTTATATAGTGAAAGTGACTTTATAAGTGGTAAAGTCAATATTAGATTACAAAGTGAAAGTGACTTTATAAGTGGTAAAGTCAATGTTAAATTATAAAGTGAAAAGTGACTTTAGACATAAAGTACAATGTGGGTACTTTATTTAATGGGTGAGTTAAAAAATAGAAAGTGAGAATTAAATGCACATTTATTCTCATCCCTTGATCTAAATGAATTTGAGCCATTAGATCTTAAGGTTGCCCAAAATTCATTTAGGGAAACAAAAGGGGGAAAAGAAAAGAGAGACTGCATTCATTCATTCTTCATGAGCAGATTGGACAAAGGAGGTTGAGAGCTGGAGAAAAGTTTTGAAAGAGAAATTTGTTGCAGGAAGCTGAAGGAGTGATTCTTGGGCAAAGTTGGGCATAGAACTCAAGGCATACAAGATAGCAGAAGGTACAATACGAACAACATTTAATGTTGTGAGCTGCACGCAGTTTGAGGGCAATTTTTGAGCAAAAAAAAAGTCGAAAAAAAAATCCACACAGTCTGTACGGAATCTGTACAGTACAGTTTCAGCTTCAAGTGGGCACGGAATTGAGGCAAAGTGGGCACAGTTTTCAAGGATTTTTGGGCTAAAGAGATAAGTTGTATTTTACTATTTTGTTTTTTCTGCAAATGTATATTTCCTGAACTTGAAAGATAAATAAATTTGAAGAGCTCTCTAACAAGTTTTCCCCAAAGAAGATTGAAGGGGTTTTGCCTGGGTCCGAGTTGACCAAAAATCTGTGTATTTTTTGTTGTTGTTGTTGTTGGTATGTTTATGTCCATATTTATTTTCAGCGTGTGTTGACAGTTCCATGTGTTTTAATCTGAAAATTTTATTTCCATAATTTTATATGTTGAAAGTAAGTTTATGGGAAAGGGAATTTAATTGAATGGGAATGATAAGGTGAAATTAAAACCGGGTTGGGATTGTAGAAAACTTTTTTGTCATCAAATTTCAACATAATATCCATTAATTATTTTAATTTCCGAAGTTTAGACTTAGGGTCTCATTAGAAATAATTAATTTATTAAATAAAACCGTATTTGGGTGGAATTTCCCCAAACGATTTCTGGGTTATCTGGAATACATGTGTGCACAAAATTTGAGACTTAGAGCACATCCGATTCTACCCCAAATCAATAGTTTCGGGTGAAAATAAATCACAACAGCCTCATATTCTTTTTGGAGTAGAAGCAGCCGCAGGAGAAGCAATAAAAGTGGATGAGCAAAATTCAGGCATATGGCTTGACATTGAGCATGTCAAGGGTCAGTAAAATGTGGTATTTGATGCATTGTCTAGGAGGCCGACCACTATTTCGTTGACGAGCATTGCACCAGATTGAAGGGTGTTGTTGCCAGTGGAGTATTCCAAGGACCAATATGCATGCGAGGTCCTTGATGGCAGAGCTACGGATGGCCGATACAGGGTGATGGACGAGGTGATCTACTATAAGAACTGGATTTATTTGGTACCCAACTCCCAATTGAGGGAGAAGATTATGTAGGTTGCCCATGATTCATCGTTAGCAAGACATCAGGGGTTCAACAAAACATGCAGGGCTATCAGGGAGCGTTTTGCATGGAAGGGCCTCAAGGGTGATGTTCTGAGGCACGTCTGAGAGTGTGATATGTGCCAGCGGAACAAGGGTGAGCAGACACACCATACTGGATTGTTGCAGCCTCTTCCTATCCCTGAGGGGAAATGGGAGAGTATTTTGATGGATTTTATCGCTAGATTTCCTACAGTCCAAGGCAAGGACTGCATCTATGTGGTGGTAGACAGATTGACCAAGTTTGCCCACTTCTTCGCTATCTTCGCCCGGTCTTCGGCCTCATAGGTGGCTAAACTATTTTCGGGAAGGTGTTTCGACTTCATGGCCTTCAAAAGACTATTGTTAATGACTGGGACAACAGGTTCATTGGGGGTATTTGGTAGGAGTTATTTCGGCTGGACAGTAGTGAGCTTACCTTGAGCACTAGTTATCACTCGTAGACCGATGCGCAGACAAAGATTGTAAATAAGTGGCTGGAGAGCTATTTATTCAACTATGTGACGGGCCAGTGATGTGCATGGATATAGTGGTTGCATTTGGGCAAATACTGCTACAACAAAACGTACCATGAGTCCATAGGTAGGTCCCCATTTTGAGCTTTGTACTATTATGATGCATTGACTTTCGCGGATATGATGTTTGGAGACAGTTGGGCCCCAAGGGACAAGGATTGGATACAAGAGAGCCAGGATATCCTACGGGCTCTCAAGGACAACCTACAAACTGCGCATAACCAACAGAAGCTTTACGCTGACAGGGATCGAGTAGAGAGGCAGTTTGAGGTTTGGGATCTAGTTTTCCTGAGGCTCCAACCTTACAAAAAATCCATGCTCAAGCAAAAGGGGGTCGGAGAAAAGCTCAAGCCCCGTTTATATGGGCCGTACAGAGTCACCAGGAGGGTTGGAGAGGTAGCGTATGAGTTGGATCTACCTCCAGGGAGCAAATTTCACAACATTTCCATGTGTCTTGCCTAAAAAAAGCACTAGGTCAGTAGGTGACAACAACTATAGAGTTACTGCCCTTGGATGATGAGGGGCATTTGGTTTTGGAGCCTGAGGCTATTTTTGACACCCATGAGAGACATTTGCAGAATAAGGTCATCAAAGAGTTCTTGATTAGATGGAGATTTCCCTGATGAGGATACCACTTGGGAAGGAGAGCCAATACTCCAACATCCATATTTACGTGAAGATTGGTGACACCCACACGCATGGAGAAAATCGAACCTTTAGTGGAATGTGGGGGCCGCCAAGAAGGAAATACACTCCACTTTGGAAATTCAAACTACTTCGAGAGGAAGGGGGGTTTGATGATGGGACCCACATGAGGAGGAAGCCAAGGTTAAATAGGAAGACCTCACTTCAATTTGGGGCTTTTGACAATTTTACATTCACTTGTACCTAGCACGCTTGAGTTGTTTAGTCGAATTTGCACCGAGATTCTCAAGGGAGTTTCTCCATCCTTACTTCGGTGGATCTTGAGTGCCAGTCCAAGGAGGGAAGTCGATTTTCATGTGTGAATATTCAAAATTTGTTTCAGGAATTTTGTGGGGGTTTCATCGTAGTTTCCAGGGCGTAGTGGAGGAGTTTGATTGCTTGGAGGGAACAACAAAGCACTTGCTGAAATTATTGACTTAGATGTCAGCCAAATCTGGGAGGAATTCTGTCGTAGAAGAACAACCATCTAAGTGAGAGGGTGGGCCTGCGTAGGGGGCTTTCTTGGGCACCCTTCGGATCGAGGGAAGTGGTCATTGGGAGAAGATTAGAGCTGGGGATTTGGCGAGATTTCTGGAGGGGAAAATGTTGGACATTGGGTTCAACGCTCCCCGTGTGTTTCGTGACATGGATTAACCGCCTCTCGTAGATCCTAACTCTGGCGATTGTAGCAGAGACTAATGCCTGTGAGTTTTGGTCTAACGATAATCGTGATTCCAACAAGTGGTTTCAGAGCGACATGTCTCGAGCTCGAAACTTACCGGGCTCGTGTTGGGGGTAAAATTGTTGGACATTGGGTTCAACACTCCCCGTGTGTTTCATGACATGGACTAACCGCCTCTCGTGGATCCTAACTCTGGAGATTGCAGTGGAGATTAATGCAAGTAGGTTTTGGTCTAATGACAATCATGATTCCAACAGAAAATCCTTGGCCTTTTGCAGATTTTGGAGGGTTGAAACATGCATTCATCAAGTGGGCCGAAATTCCTAGCCGATTGAGGAGCACGTTGAAATAGGGGCCAATTTCGGAGTTCAGAACTAGATCAAATATTTTCTTGGTTTTGGTGGGTTTATTGAGAGGATCCTAGGGCTAATTTTGCAGAATTTTCTGAGCAGCAAAGGAGGGTTTTAAACGAGTTTCTTTCCAGCAAATAGAGCAATTTTCCAAGACAGCGCAGGGCATATTTGGGGCTACTCATTCCCACATCTGGGCATTGAATTTCCTGACCTGGGACTTGTCTAGCTTGCCATTGTGGCAAGCCCATGTGCACTCTTTTCATACCCATTGTATCATTGCCTATATATTAAATAAAATGGCTCAGTTGGATGGTCTTTTTGGAGATTTTCTGGGTGTCTACTTATGTTTCTGAATTTTGTGTGTTTATATCAGTTTTTGCTTTGTTTATCACTGTATTTCCTAAGTAGGAATATTACAAGCCACCAAGGAGGAGAGGGGCAACAATTATAGCTAGAGCATGGAGGCTGTCATTTGGACATCTTTGATAATTTTACAATTCAACTCTATTTCTCTTGAGTTGCTTAACCAAGAAAACCCGTGTTGTTAAGCACAAGGGATTTCCGAGTGGGAATTCCACCCTCATTTCAGAGAACTTTAATTTTTTCCCTAGTGAGGCAATTTGGGGAGCTCAATTCAAAGCTTCCATTGGACATCGTTGTAGGATTTTACTCAACAATGTGCATTTCTTGGGTGCAAATGTATTTTCGTGGTCCACATTGTGGGTGCAAGTGTGGGTTAGAGGCTTCGTGTTTTTGCAGGAAATTCTCTTATTGTTAGACTGAAGTTTGCACAATGATTTGTCAGGTTGGATTGGAGGCTATCACTTGGGTCGATTTTCCTATCTTTTTGACACGGACGCATAAGCTAATTAGTGGTGCTTGGGGGAGAACATTCCCGAGCAACTTCCCTCCAGGAATTTACAGAAAATTTCCTTGAGGGAGTACAAGATTCTGGAGTGATTTAGGTTCAGAGTTTTATGGATAAACCAACAAACCCTCCAACTACTAGTCCTTTCGTCAATGACCTTGCGCAGATCAAAGTCTCACTCGAAGCAATATGGTGGGGTACCGGAACAAGGTTTCCGTACCCTGAGGGAGAAAATAATGAAGTGGTCCTCAACAAACTGAATGCAAACTTATATCAATCATAAATAGATGCGCGCAACAGTATAAAGCAGAATCACAAAATATGTGCAATCCTTAACAGACTAAGACAAGTCGTTGATCCTTTACCGTAGACAAAGTATAACAAAAACAGATCCATATCTGATAATGCAATCATCAATGTAACCATAACAGATATCTTCGTGCAATGATTAATAAGCAACACAAGTAGTGCGATCTTAACAAAACGGAAACAATAAACAATTCATATTCATAACACAGTAAGCTTGCCAAAATCTGTCCTTTCTATTAGCTTAAGATATGTCCAATACATCAACTTCCCCTTACAAAATAGTTCTGCATATAGCCAATGAAGAACTGTGGTTAGCCACCTATAATATTTTGTTATACCGGCCACCAGAAGCCTTTCAACCCAACCTAGACAAACCCTTACAACATATTACAGACGCATAAACTTATCAAACATCAATAATTCATGACTTAGAACTTGGACTTGATCTATCTACTTATATTAGCCTAGCGTGCAGATACTATGGTCTCAAACCATGGTTTGAGACCCACAATTTACCCTTAAACCCATTTACATCAAAATTAGGGACTTTGACCCACCCCAAAGCACCTTGACTTAAACGCAAAGCACGCACATACAAACTTATACAAAATTATATCAAAAATTGGGCTTGAGGGGACCCCGCTCCAACAAGCCCCCAACACAAACATGTGACTCATCCCGAGTCACTGAGGCGCCTGCTCCTTGATCTTGGCCTGAAGCGTGCTGACAGAAGATTTGAGAGGGAGCACTAATTTTAAACTTTGCGCTACAGTGCCCTGCGTTGTCGCATAGCGTGCAACTTCGCACATCTTCGGCTCAATATCTGGAAACTGAGTGTCTTCCGAGGTTTTCCAACCAATTAGCACGATTAGTAATAAGAGCCAAGCATACTAGAAATGCTTGCCTTCCTCCTCGGCCTCATGCACATTTTCTAAAAATTCTTTGCAGAGGTAGCTAGACCAGTGGTAGATAACACTCTTTTCACACCGACTAGCGAGCGCAATGATGTGCACGGGCACCTCCTTGGTTCTACACTTGTGCATCATCTTGCAGGCTGAGATGATCGTACAAAGCACACTGTTGGGTCATTAATTTCATCAACAACAATCCCTCGACTCTTCCTTGTGAAGTTATACTTCTTTTTAATTTGGTTCGCCACAATTTTCTCCTGCGCCTTACCGCCGTAATCAATAATACAGCAATCAGACCTGTGATCCTGTGGATTAAAGCATTGTCAATGGGGATGCGCTTTCCCAACAAAAGCGCATCATCATGTACTAAGGCCAACAACTGTCTAACGCAAATATCATTTATGGGGTTGCGCCCAAAATGAGGGATATGGAGCAAATCGAGTAGGCCTGCCTTGTGCAGACCTAGGACCCATCTTTTTGGCTCGAGGCACATAATGCCTCGTTCATAAGTGATCTGATCCAGGTATAGCTACAACGCAAGCTATGGGATTTTCTCGACATCAGCAATGTCCCAATCATCAAATCTAAGCTGTGGAATCTTAGCAAACACGTCCCCTTCCATCGGGACATTCTTAGGGATTAGGGGTATTTTAATACCCGCGCACACCTTTTCCAAGTCCTTGGGTACTTTGACTAATGGTTTGAATTGTGCAATATAGCTTGGTAGCCACAAGAACGGGGCCACTTCGACCACATCCTCCTCTTCTTCCTCAATAGTTTAAGGGACCTCTGACATAGGTATTTTCATCTTCTCACTCACTGAAGGGCGCGACCTTGGGGTATTTTCTTGGGGAGATTTGTGCGTTCCAGAAGACTGTCGCTTCTTAGACTTGGAGGGCGCAAGTGTTTCAACGATTGGAACCTCAGGCGCAACAGGGTCATCGCCCAGTTTTATGGTCGTCATTTTCTCAGGAATAGCATAGACTAACCCTACTTGGCGCAACGCATCTTCGAACCTTGAATCCAAACTAGACATAGACACGGATGGAGCTTAAGGCAAGGAATTCACTCAGAAAGCAAAGGGAACTATTGCGACCCCATAGGTCATATTTATACTTGTGGCGCATCTTCAACAGATCCTTGTGCATTAATGAGGCTCCATTACTGACAAAACGGTCCCAAATATGGTAAAATCCCTTCACTAAATGCATCCTAGATGCTCCCAAAAAAGGTAATATATCTGTCTTTTCCAGTTTTACTGTTCCAATTGCTAGTTTTTGACACTTTTGCGACCCAGTCAACCTCCTCGCGCAGCTACCGTGCGCGCGTCACACATTACAATGCATATATTCCAGAGATAATGACAACCACCTAGAAATCGTCCCCCACAACACAATCTTATTGACTAGGTAATTCAAAACATATCAAGTGGTGTTTGTTGCATCCCTTAACAACCACAAACTTCGCTGACATTCTTCATCCCAATGTAGTGTCGCACCTCTTCGGAGTAATCTAGTTATGGGTGCAGTTATCAACTCATAATTTGGAATGTGCTTCCTGTAATATCCAACAAGGCTCATCATGGAGTGCACTTGTCTGACATTCATAAGTGAGGGGATCGAGGCTCCATCGATCGTGCGCGGTTCGTAGATTCCACAAGTGCCAACGTTAGGGGCTCAACCTTCAAGCCGTCACCCGGCTTTGGGGTAATGCAATGAGTGAAAAAACCTAGAAAATTATTCGCCGCTAAAAAGAAGGAATAATTAACCAAGTAAAAAAAACACTCCAAGGTGTACTCACTTGCTGATCGAGTCCCAACATCCTAGACCTGTTACATGGCTTTATTCATCATGCTAGTGACATTTATACAATATCCCCGCAGGGCTGCGGAATCTGAAGACTGAAGAAGAAAATGATGAGAAGAAGAAGTAGAGTTTAAAAACTCTGTTGAACATGATGATATCTGATGGTACAAATGTCTTCTAGTTCATCCTTGGGCATGGAGTCTTCTCATTGTCATCAAGTGCCACTCCAGTGGTCAACAGTACCCAAATTTTAACAATAAACGAGAACGTCTTAAATCCACATACAACAAGGAAATGCTCGCTATTATGCACGCATTGGCCAAATGGAGGCAATATCTTTTGGGAAGTTCGCCATTCAAACAGACCATAACAGTCTCCAACACCTTCTCCAACAAAAACCACTTTCCGAAGAACAACAAAATTGGATTGAAAAAATTATCGCCTTTGATATGGAGATATTACATAAAAAGGGAAAAGACAATGTAGTGGCAGATGCTCTGTCTAGGAAGGACGAAGAACCAACATTACGTGTAGTCTCTGTAGAAATTTTTGTTTCCCACCCCGGTTTTCAGTTTCACCTTATTTCTCCATATATTTAAATGCCCATTCCCATAGCCCTACATTCAACAAGCTGAAAAAATAAATATTTTTAGAAAACAAAAATTCTGGAAATTTTCACAATGTTGGAAATGCAGAAATAAAACTCAGCAAAATAAATCAGCCACACAGAAAAATAGACACGCTGATTTTTTTGTCAATGTGACCCTGGAAAAACCCCCTACAACTCTTGGGGAAAACCAGTTCGAAAGCTCCTTATTTCTAGAAAATGCTTTTACAATGAGAAATACTCAGAAAAATCAACAAGTAATAAATACAACTTATCTCGTTTTCTGTGCTTAACCACTACCTCGAAAAATATGTACATAGCAAAAATAGAACAACAATAAATTTTGTATGGCCACCTCGATTTTCGTGCCCAGATTTACAACATTAAATGCTGTTGTACGGACTGTCTCGATTTTTGTGCAAACAACATTAAATGTTGATGTATGGATTTCTCGATTTCCGTGCAGAAAAACAACAAAGCTACTATACAGAATCCTGCCTTGTTTTCTGTGCAAAAGGACAACCACTTGCTATACGACCTACCTCGAAAACTGTGCCAGAAAATCAGCAACTCAGCTCCTTGAAATTTGTGCCAAACCCTGTTGTACGACCTCCTTGGAATGTGTGCCAAACTGTTGTACGTTCTGCCTTGAAAATCATGCCCACTGCCTCAAAATTTGTTTCTTTCCTTGCTGTACGAACTTGCTAAAATGCTGCCTCGGTTTGTGTGCCAAGTTCTGTCCTCTTCCTCACTGTCCATAAATCTCCTTTGCTCTCTTTCTCTCCCAATCTGCTCATGAAAGAATGAATGACCTTTTCCCTCTTTTTCCTCCTTTAACCTAACCCTAAGTGACTTTTGGGGAATCCCTAAATCCAATGGCTGAGATAGTTTTAAATCTAGGGCTGAGATTAAATGCTCATTTAAATCTCACTTTCTATTTTTTAATTCACCTCACTTTAATAAAAACCCACTTAGTCATTTATTTCCAAAGTCACTTTTCCTTTCTAATTTCACATTGACTTTATTAAAGTCACTTTAAAATTAGACTTTAGTAACTTTATCACTTAAAGTCACTTTTAAATTAGATTTGACTTTATAACTTTATAAAGTCACTTTAGGAGAAAAATTAAATTCTTTTGGACATTTTTCCCTAAGCCAAAGATCAAAGCCTTATGGAACCACCTGTCCTTCGGTAACCAAATTTCAACACTCCCTCTTACCGAGGAAGGTGTTCCTCACCACACCCATCTTGTCTCTGAAGTAGACATGCTTGCCCCGTGGTAAGGCTTTGGTAAGAATATCTGCAACCTGCTCATCAGTGGGAATATACTCGAGCTTCACAGCTCCCTTCTGCACATAGTCTCTGATGAAATGATATTTGATCCCGATATGCTTTGACCTGTCATGAAATACTGGATTCTCCGTGAGTTTAATGCAACTTTGATTATCACAGTGTATCACTGAAGGTCTCAACGACTAACCAAATAAGCCAAACAACATCTTGCGAAGCCAGATGGTCTCACAACTAGCTAGATTGGCTGCCATATACTCTGCTTCCGCTGAACTCAATGCTATTGACTGCTGCTTTCGGCTGAACCACGACACCACTGTCGAACCCAACCCAAAACAACACCCTGAAGTGCTCTTCCTATCGGAAGCACAACCTGCCCAATCTGAATTAGTGTAACCTGCCAATCTCACTCCATCACCCTATCTATAATCTAGACCATAATCCACTATCCCCTGCAAGTACCGCAAAATGTGTTTTGCAGCAACCCAGTGAACCCTCCTGGGCTCACACATGAACTGGCTCATTGTGTTGACTACAAAACATATATCTGGTCTGGTGTTTACCAAATACATCAAGGAACCAATCAGCTGCCTATACAATGTGGGATCCACCAACTCGGAATTCGAAGCATGAAGCTTCTTCCAGTTGGTGATCATCGGTGTCGACATGGGTCTACAATCCTCCATGTGGCATCTGCCAAGGATGTCCACAATATACTTCCCCTGCCCCAGGAAGAAATGCCCCTCCTCCTACTACACCTCCAAACCCAAAAAGTAATGCATCAAGCCAATGTCCTTCATCTCAAACTCCGACGCAAGATCTCTCTTGCAGTGCTCTATGAGTCTCTCTGCACCCGTAATGACCAAGTCATCCACATACAACACCAGAATGAGAGGCTCCTCACCTATCACAATATAGTAAAGGTTCGGATTTGCCTCACTCTTTGTGAAACGCATCTCTTGCAAGTATGTATCTATCCTGGAGTACCAAGCTCTGGGAGCTTGCTTCAGGCCATAAAGGGCCTTCTTCAGTCTGCACACATGGGACTCCTTCCCATGCCCCTCAAAGCCCTGTGGCTGCTCAATGTACACCTCCTCCTGTATGAAGCCATTGAGAAATGCGGTCTTCACATCCATCTGGTGGATCTTCCAACCCATCTCTGCTACTATCGATATAATGGAGCGGATCGAAGTATATCGAGCCACGGGAGCGAAGGTCTCCTCATAATCAACTCCCTCTACCTGGGAGAACCCTCTAGCCACAAACCTTGCTTTGAATTTCTCAATGCTGCCATCTGTAGCATGCTTTACCTTGTAAAGCCATCTAGAAGTAACCACGGATTTCCCCTCAGGGTTCGACACCACCTCCCAAACATCATTCTTCATGATAGAAGGATACTCCTCCTGCATGGCCTCTCTCCAGACCTGCTGGCTAGCTACCTCATCATAGCTACAAGGTTCAGAGTCTAAGATGTTGGCAGCGATTGCCATGTAGCTACAAAACCTCTCAGGTGGTCTGCTCTCTCTGACCGGCTTCTTAGGCCCAACAATAGATGTGGCCTCTCTCAAGGTATCCTGAAGCCACTTGGGCTTTCTCTTCCCTGAGCACACTTCTCCCACTGGAGAATGAAACTCCTCCTCCTCATCATCAGGGGCCTGAACTCCTGACTGTCTGTCTACTGTCCTCTTGCCTGCACCTGAACCTGTAGATGCTGAAGTACCGTGTGAACTGTCCATCAGTGGACTCCCTAGTGAACTGCTTGGCATGCTAACCGAAGCACCACCCCTCTGTCTCTGTGAGCCACTGCTCACTGACGGACTTGACACCGTAATCGATGTACCTCAGGATCCTCCTGATCCCTGCCAACTGGATCCCTGCGACTGACTCAGCTGCTCCTGAGGGTCTGGCTGATCCAGATACTCTAACTCTTGTGACCTCCTGAAGGCCCTGTCCTCGAACTTCACATCCTGCTTGACAACAACTCTCCTCTGTGCGGGAATATAAATCCGAAAGGCCTTCGAGGTCTCACTGTAGCCCACAAAGACACCCTTCTCTGCGGTGGGCTCTAGTTTGGTCCTCTTCTCCTTGGGTACGTAGGAGTATGCAATACACCCAAAGATAAGAAGATGAACAATATCAAGCTTCTTCCCAGAAAAAGCCTCCTTTTGAGTCACATGCCCCAAGGCACGATGCGGACTCCTGTTCTGCAAATATATAGCAATGTTGCAGGCCTCTGCACACAAAAACAATGGTAACCCCTGATCATGTAGCATGGCTTTGGCAGCCCCTCTGATGGATCTGTTCTTCCTCTTCGCAACCTCGTTTTGCTGGGGGTTGTAAGGAACAATGAACTCCCTCCTAATGCCTGCCTCCGTACAATAATCAACAAACTCTCCAAGGGTGTACTCACCTCCATTGTCCGACCTCAGGGACTTGATCTTCCGACCTGTCTGAGTCTCCACAAGAGCTCTGAACTCCTGAAACCGCTTGAAGACCTCACTCTTGGTCTTCAAGAAATAAATCTAGGTCCTCCTGGAGTGATCATCAATGAATAAAACATAATACTCATATCCACTCAAGGAAACATGAGATATCCGACCGCTCACATCGGAATGAATCAAATCAAGTATCCCAGTCGCTCTGCTGTCACTGTTGGGAAAAGGGGATTTGGCAAACTTGCCCATCGCACATCCTTTGCAAGTATCAAAGTGATCAGTACTGAAATCTGGCACACCTGTAGTGATCTCTCGTAATGTCCTCAAGGCTCCATGATACATGTGCCCCATCCTGTAGAGCCAAATCTCACACAGCTCTGAACTGCTAGCTCTGCCACCAGTACTACTGCTCAATGCCAAAGGGGCTGAAATCCAAACTTGTACACCTTTGTATGGCGTACACCTATCACTCTAGCTGAATCAACTAGAGCGCCCCTGGGATATATCAGCACCTGTCCTCTCTTGAACAATATCTCATATCCTCTGTCCTCTAATGCTGAGACGGATATGAGGTTCTTCCTCATCCCTAGCACATATAGAACATCTGACACCTTCAAGGGAGGTTTGGGTTCCCTATCAAATGTCAATGTCCCCACACCGACTGCTCTAACAATGTTGTCATCTCCGAGTACTACCTCTATATCAGTGCCACTCTTTGAAAGCTCTGAGAAGCACTCACAGACTCCTGTCATATGATGTGAAGCCCCACTGTCAACATACTAGACACCTGAAGATGCTCTGCTAGTGGAGGGAAATGCACACTCCCTCTCAACCTCCATGGCAGGTGATCCTGCACTAGTGGACTCACAAGCAATGAACCCAAACTCTCGGTCAAAGTGATCCGTGAAGTCCTCTACCTCTGCTGATGCTGCCATGTTCTGGTTCTTCCCCTTCTTCTTCTTCTCTGGACACACAACTGCATAGTGTCCCATCTTCTGACAATTCCAACACTTTCCCTTGGAATAATCTTTTTGCGTGTTCCCTTGTTTACCTTTACCTTTGCCTTTGCCCCCACCACTGCTTGTGGAAGCTTGCTTCTTTCGCTTGCCTTTCTTGCCTCCTGCCAACAGTGCTACATCCTCATCCTGCTCAACTGGTTTGGCTGCCCAAAGCTAGTTCTTTCTGATTTCTGTCTGTATGCAATCATCCCAAAACCTCTCCCAAGAGGAAAGGGTCTCACATGCACAAACCCCATCAGCAAAGTTCAGCCATGAACTGGGGAGGCCATTCACTGCAATCCGCACCAACTCAGTGGGTGGAATGACCTCTCCAACTGTTGCCAACTCATCTCTCACATTAGTAATCTTTGTGAGATATCCAACTGCACTATCAGTCTTACCCATCTTAATGGTCTTCAGCTTCTCCCTTAGGACCATTTTCCTGTTCTCATTGGTACTCTGGTAGAGATTGGTCAATGTTGTCCACATCTCATGAGCATTTCTCTTTCCTCTCACATGAGGAATGCAATGGTCTTTGATTCCGTCTAGAATCAATCTCTTACCCTTGTTATTTTTTTTATTATAAGCTGCCAACTGAACGGCATCAGTAGGCACATTAACAGGGTGTTGTGCAGTATGCACCATGACATCCCAGACTTTTGCCTCCTCAAAGATGCTCTGCATTCTCTCCTTCCAAACACTGTAGTTACTATGCCCATCCAACCTATCCTCCACCCTCAAGCCCAAAGACATGCTTGCTGTCCTAAATAAGTTGAAAATAACACTGCTATAGTAAAGATAAAAAATTTTGTGTGAAAAATAAGCTTGCTGTAATCTTTCCTTCTTGCTGTCCCAAATTGCCTTTTCAGCAAAATAGCGCTGATACCATGTAGAAATTTATGTTTCCCACCCCGGTTTTCAGTTTCACCTTATTTCTCCATATAGTTAAATGCCCATTCCCATAGCCTTACATTCAACAAGCTGAAAAAATAAATATTTTCTGAAAACACAAATTTTGGAAATTTTCACAATGCTGGAAATGCAGAAATAAAACTCAACAAAATAAATAAGCCACACAGAAAAATAGACACGCTGATTTTTTGGTCAATGTGACCCTGGAAAAACCCCCAACAACTCTTGGGGAAAACCAGTTCGAAAGCTCTTTCTTATTTCTGGAAAATGCTTTTACAGTGAGAAAAATACTCAGAAAAATCAGCAAATAATAAATACAACTTATCTCGTTTTCTATGCTTAACCACTGCCTCGAAAAATGTGTACACAGCAAAAACAGAACAGCAATAAATGTTGTACGGCCACCTCGATTTTCGTGCCCAAATTTACAGCATTAAATGTTGTTGTACGGATTGTCTCGATTTCTGTGTAAACAACATTAAATGCTATTGTACGGGTTTCTCAATTTTCGTGCAAAAAAACAACAAAGATGTATGGATTTTTGCCTCGTTTTCTGTGCAAAAGGATATCCACTTGCTATACGGCCTGCCTCGAAAATTATGCCAGGAAATTAGCAACTCAGCTCCTTGAAATTTGTGCCAAACCCTACTGTACGACCTCCTTGGAATGCGTGCCAAATCTGTTGTACAGTCTGCCTTGAAACTCGTGTCCATTGCCTCAAAATCTGTGCCTTTCCTTGTTGTACAGACTTGCTAAAATGCTACCTCGTTTTGTGTGCCAAGTTCTGTCCTTCTCCTCATTGTCCAGAAATCTCCTTTGCTCTCCTTCTCTCCCAATCTGCTCATGAAAGAATGAATGACCTTTTCCCTCCTTTAACCTAACCCTAAGTGACTTTTGGGGAATCCCTAAATCCAATAGCTGAGATAGCTTTAGATCTAGGGTTGAGATTAAATGCTCATTTAAATTTCACTTTCTACTTTTTAATTCACCCCACTTTAATAAAGACCCACCAAGTCATTTATTTCCAAAGTCACTTTTCCTTTCTAATTTCACATTGACTTTATTAAAGTCACTTTAAAATTAGACTTTATTAACTTTATCGCTTAAAGTCACTTTTAAATTAGATTTGACTTTATAACTTTATAAAGTCACATTAGGAGAAAAATTAAATTCTTTTGGACATTTTTCTCTAGGCCAAAGATCAAAGCCTTAGGAACCACCTGTCCTCTGGTAACCAAATTTCAAGTCTCAGTTGTTGTTCCTGAATGGCTTAATGAGATTCGAAGTGAGTATGCCAAGGATCCAGAAACAAGTGCTATAATCAATAACATTCCAAACAACTCAAAATTTGAATGGAAGAACGATATTCTCTGGTACAAGGGAAGAATCTATCTGAATTCAAACTCCAAGTTTAAAGCCAAGATACTCAAGGAGTCACATGATTCACTGTCAGTCAAGCATGTAGGCAAAAACCCAAAACTATGCACATAAAATAAACCCTTAAACCCTAGAGAATATTTGCAAATTCACAGTGTTAATTTACAGATTAGAGGCCCTCTTGGCCAGATTTAAAACCATTTTTGCACAATTAATAAAAAAGAGAAATTAAGAGAGGCACAAGCCCAAGAAGACCCTGCAAAAAACAAAATTTCGTAAGATAACTTTGGGAATTAGGAAACAATGAGCTTTTTCAGATTTTTATGAAATCTGAGAGTCGGCTGGTCTAACTGAAGACTTCCACAAACACTCAAACCTTGAAAAATGATCTCTGCACACTTAGATATGAATTTTAAATTGATAGAGATTTAAAAATAAACATGATACTTTTCAAAAAAATAGATAGTTAATATTTCCGTTGAATCAAATGCAACTTTAGAAACCCAAAAAACTGCACAAGATACCTGTATACAGATCAATCCATAAAGACCATCAACCATCAAAATGCCAAATAAAGTAGCAGAGTTTAGAGACAATATCACCACATAGATCTGGAGAAAGGATCACCAAAGTTTGTAACCCCAAAGTCTTTATACTTTATTCATCAAAAAATTACAAGAGCTTCCAAGAACAAGTGCACGATTCAAAGATCGGATCCTTGAAAGACTAACAAAGACCTCTAATTTATAAGATAAAATCTCCAACGACTAGTTCAGTTGATCCTTGTCAAAATAATCTCGACCGTCGAAAAGATTTAATTATCTTTTAATCTGGACCGTCGAAATTACAATTTTGAGGAAATTCGAATTTATCATTTAATTTCATTTTAATTAACTCAAAAATAATATTTTGAGTTAATTACCTCAAAATTTTGACTTTGACTTAACCACCAAGGCCAAGGGTCCAAAATTTCTTGAAATTCTCAATATTCCCTTGCCCTGGGACCTTTAAAAATTTAAGGACCCACGAATTTTGCCTTTGAATAATTTGGCCAAAAAATTTAATTAATTGTTTGAGAGAGAATTTAATTATTTTTCCAACCCTCTTTACATAAGATAAATACATTTAGACACATAAAGGGGGAATACCCATTCGTATGGACCCTCAAATAGCTACCCAATTCTGCGACTCGAAACATGATCTAGTAGACCAAGCAGCTTGCAATAAAATAATCTAGCCAATTAGCTAGGATTATTCCCAAACTACTTTTACAAAGACTCGGTAGAAAACACTAGGACTCACTTAACATCTTGATGACAAAATCCACCCTAGCTTTGGGGTGAGGCTGGAGGGGAAAACTCTGTCGATCACTTGTGTCAAGAAACAGAAGCGAATCAGTGAGACAAATAACCTCCTAGGATAGAAATCATCACCAAAATACTAGGCTTATCTAGGTTGTTACATACATGGTGGTCTTACTTAGATCATTTACATCATAAACATGCAGAATGGGTTTAGATCATTTATAAAGTTGTCGTCTGACAAAATGAAATCTGAATGGTGTGAACATCTCGAACATGATGAATCCCATTTGAAAAAATGGGGGTGTACTGCTATGGGGTCATTGACAAAGTGTGGTCAACATCTGGCTCTACTTGGGGACACATTGCTTCATTGATGGAATGTGAGAATCCAGAATCTGCATCCAAGCAACACACAAAATTACATAAGTAGCGTCCATCCAAATATCATCATATAACATTAGGCACATGAAAAATAGAAGCTCTTCTATCATTTATTATTCTGCTTGACATGAAAAGTAAATCTAATCTAACTACAAAATGAAATGTTGAAAGGACAAAGAGTAAGGTTAGAAATACAATACAAAGGATGCCCAATGGCATCAGATGTCATCTCTGAAGAACAACTTGAGCAGTTGGTCATTCGCAGGTAACTGAAGTGGTACGCCTTCCAACGTGCTCAAATGGAATGAGTTTGGTCTAGCAATGTCTCTGATAATATAAGGTCCCAACCACAAACTGTCAAGTTTGTTGTGTTTTCCGAGCTTTTCATTCTTTCGGTCCCAAAGTAATACCATGTCTCCAACCTCCAAAGATCTAGATCAAGATGATTTATCAAAGCTTTTCTTAATGTTAGATTGATTCTTACACATATTATCTAAAGCATTCCTACGAGTTTCATCCAACTCCACAATCTGATCAATTCTATTTTGAACAACATCTTTATCAGTGGAAAAATGTTGAAGGAGTTGGTAAGCTGGTAATTTAAGGTGCTCAGGCAAAGTTACATCCAAGCCATAAACTAATTCAAAAGGATTTTTACCAATAGCTTTCTTTTTAGTAATTCTATCTGCCCACAAAGCATACTTGATTTTGCTATCCCAAGATCGCTTATTATCTCCTACTATCTTCTTGATAATGGTTATAAGATTTTTATTACTTGACTCAGCTAAGCCATTACCCTGAGGATAGAGTTAGATGAATGAGATAATGTAATGCCATACTTAAAACAAAAAGATGAAAACTCAAAAGAACTAAAATCCTTGGCATTATCAGTAGTGATCTTGGCAAGGACACCAAATCTAGTAATGATTTGATTTTCAATAAAGTCCATAATGACCTTTTCATTGGCATTCTTAGTAGGAATGGCTTCAACCCATTTTGTAAAATAATCAGTCGCAGTTAAGATCCAGGAGTAGCCATTGCTAGAATTTTTATAGAATTTCTCAATGATATCCATACCCCAATGTTGAAAAGGTGCCTCAACAACCACAGGTTATAGGGGCAGGGCAGCGAGCTTCTGCTTCCCAGTGAATAGTTGACAGGCTTGGCAACTTCTGACAAATGTATGCACATCTGAAAAAAT